>JALAJA010000214.1:0-84786 GCA_023376005.1 Doryteuthis pealeii | reverse complement strand
ATATTATTATTATTATTATATTATTATTATTATATTATTATATTACTAATAATGACAATAATTTATTCTTTTTATTATTTAAAACTTGTCAAAATAACAAGTCTACTTAAAGTTTGTTCGTTTTATTCTTAATTACATACAAGGTTCTTAAAGAAAGAATTAGCAAACTTTGATAAGACAATACTAATCTATTTCCTATGGACGACGCCTCGTTAAGCTAACGTGCACGTCTCTCTCTCTCTCTCTCTCTCTCTCTCTCTGTCTCTCTCTGTCTCTCTCTGTCTCTCTCTGTCTCTCTCTCTCTCTCTCTCTTTCTGTCTCTCTCTCTTCTGTCCTCTCTCCCCTCTCTGTCTATCTCTTAGTCGGCCAAGGTTAAAGGCCAGAGACGGTGAGATTGTAACTTAAAAAAAACCCTTATTCTTTATTTATTTCATATCTTGATTTTTATTGGGGTCAACTACTAACCCTAACAGGTTTCCATGGTGATGAGAGAGAGAGAGAGAGAGAGAGAGAGAGAGAGAGAGAGAGAGGGGGGGGGTTACACACAATTTCCTTATTCCTTTCTTTCTTTCTTCGACAATCTCAATTATAATATCAAGTTGAATGCCCAATTTTCAAAAGTGCCAATATAAATTAGCCTCGATAATTTGCATTATTTTGATTATTCGGACTATTGTCCTCATCGTTATTGTTATAAACAGTCTTTCTCTGAATTCTTTTAGATGACGCTTGATAAATACTATTAATTTGTATTATTCGGTCTATTGTTCACATCTTTATTGTTTTCTACACTATCTATCTGAAAGGTTGAGATGAAGCTTTTTAATTAGTATCATTTGGATTAATCAGATATTATTATAATTACTATTATTATTATTGCTTAAAAATTAACAAAAAACTCTTCTACTGTAAGTGTTAGAATCGCTTTTTTTTAAACGTTCAGAAGACCTAAAATACGCATTGTTCGCTTCGACAACCATAATCGGTTTCAGGAGGACACTTGACCTCGAGCAGCCAGAGGTTACGGGCGTGTGTGTGTGTGTGTGTGTGTGTGTGTGTGTCGCTGGGGTTAAACATTAGATGGGATTTCAACTTGAAAATGCATAGAGGTTTTACGAGTTTCAGTACGTATAAAATAGACTAGAAATACCAAGAGATCTAGACACTCTATGCCGTGGGTAGGACTACAAAAAAGAACAACTAAATTTGATGTCAAACATTGAAAATGTGCGAAGCGAGAGCGAGCGGTTTGTTTTGGTGGGTCATAGGTACAAGTAGTTGACTTGGTTAATTTGTAGACGAAGTTTCCTAGCCCCGTCGGCACTCCCCCTTTCCGTGTACTCCCGTTTGCAACGAGTACTTCCTCTTTACGTCCGCTGTCGCCCCTTCGCGGGTACTCACGTTTGCAACGAGGAGCTCTCGTAAAGGGGAAGATAGATAGATATTTATTCAAACTCGTAAAAATTCGTGTTGAAGTTGGCTACCGCTAACCCTAACCCCTAACCCTAACCCCTAACCCTAACCCTACCGAGAAAATAGAGTAGAAATACCAAGAGATCTAGACACTATATGCCGTGGGTAGGACTACAAAAGAGAACAACTGAATTTGATGTAAGACATTGATAATGTGCGAAGCGATAGCGAGCGGCTTGTTTCGGTGGGTCATAGGTACAAGTTGTTGGTTTGCAACGAGTACTTCCTCTTTACGTGCTCTCCCGCCCCGTGAGCACTGTCCATTGCGGGTAATCACGTTTGCAACGAGGAGCTCTCGTAAAGGGGAAGATAGATAGATAGAGATAGATAGATAGAAACAGACTGAGATAGATAGATAAAGACGAGGACAACCGTCCGATTAAATCCACTAATTACAATCGACTAGTGATGCTGCCACTAATCCTAACCTTTACCCTATCCCTAACCCTAACCCATAACCTAACCCATAACCCAAGTAGTTGAGTTGGTTAATTTGTAGATGTGATCTCAGGTTACGAGATCGTAGTAGGAAAACAAGTTTCCTCTAATTAATATATTTGAGCATCAGTAATTCTAAATATATAACCATTGCAAATGTTATTGTTATCATTAAGTAGTAAATCTCTTAAAAAGCTTTCTTAAATTTAGATTCATTTTAATCTTAAAACAAATCTCATGTGATTTATTTCTTGAGCTAACATCAATAATAATAATAATAATAATAATAATAATAAACTACATCAAAGCGAAAATTGATAGGACCAACAAAATAGTAAATGTAGACTTTGCGGGAATAGAGATGAGACTGTAAACCATATACTCTGCGAATGTAGCAAACTAGCACAACGAGAATACAAAACTAGACACGACTGGGTTGGGAAGGTGATCCACTGGGAATTATGCAAGAAAGTAAATTTTGACCACACAACAAAATGGTATATGCATAAACCAGAATCTGTTGTTGAGAACGAAACGCATAAATTCTCTGGGACTTTGAAATAAAAACGGATCACCTTATCCCAGCAAGAAGACCAGACCTAGTGTTGATAAACAAAAAAGAAAGAACTTGTCAACTGGTGGATTTTGCAGTGCCAGCAGATCACAGGGTGAAGCTAAAGGAAAATGAAAAAATAGATAAATATCTGGACCTTGCCAGAGAACTGAAAAAGTTGTGGAACATGAATGTGAAAGTGATACCAATTGTGGTTGGTGCACTTGGAACAGTCCGAAAAGGATTGGAAAAGGGTCTGGAAAGTCTGGAAATCAGAGGAAGGATTGAAACCATTCAGAACACTGCACTGCTTCAATCTGCCAGAATACCCAGAAGAGTCCTGGAGTCCTGAGGAGACTTGCTGTCACTCAGACTCCAGTGAAAGACCATAAGCTAATGCTGATGTGAAGACTACAAAACTGCAATAATAATAATAATAATAATAATAATAATAATAATAATAATAATAATAATAATTTATTCTTCTCATTATTTAGAACTTGTTAAAAGAACAAGAACAAGGAATGTACATTGAAACTTTAAAAAAAAGTAGCCAAAAATTGAGTCGACAACAAGTAATCCATTTCCTTTTAGGTCGAATGACGAAGCCAAGTGAACCAGGCTGGTCGTCATGGTAACGCAAGAGAAGAAGAGGGTAAAGGACTAAGAGGGTCGGCACACTGCTCGCTTTTTTCTTTCTTTCTTTCTTTCTTTCTTTCTTTCTTTCTTTCTGTGATTTATTTATTCTTTATTTCTCACTTTTACGAAGTTTGAATTTTAGTTAATTCAATCGCATTTGAACTTGGAAAATGCACAATTTCTCGATGATAATTATTGTGTATTTTCCCTTTTTTTTCTCGAACCATCATCATCAGCATCAGCATCATTTATTGCCGTACAAATTAAACCTTGCCCTAACCCAACACTGCTTCTTTCTTTCTTTCTTTCTTTCTTTCTTTCTTATCGATCGATAGATAGATAGATAGATAGATATGAACAGACTGAGATAGATAGATAGATAGATAGATAGATAGATAGATAGATAGATATGAACAAACTGAGATAGATAGACTAACAGACATACTGAGATAGATAGATAGACAGATAGATAGATAGATAGATAGATAGATAGATAGAGACTAGGATAGATAGATAGATAGATAGAGAAACGTTGTGATTTAGAATTTTGGCTGCACACACGCATTTCTCTTGCAAGTGATTTATTTCTTGAGAAGACATTATTATTATTATTATTATTATTATTATTATTATTATTATTATTATTATTATGTTGTAAATATTCTAAAAAGTTAACATTGAAAGTTAAAAAAAAGAAGCCTTATTCTGGGCTTGGTTGAATAATTGCACACACGCAATTCTCATGTGTGAGTCTTACTCGTGGGGAGATCTTGATTAAAAACTTCGCTGTTGTGATTTTGAATTTTGGCTGCACACACGCATTTTTTTGGAAGTGATTTATTTCTTGAGAAAACATTATTATTATTATTATTATTATTATTATTATTATTATTATTATTATTATTTTATTATGTAAATATTCTAAATTATTATTATTATTATTATTATTATTATTATTGTTGTTGTTGTTGTTAAAGGCTGGCTTAGCCCAGTCGGTAGAGCGTTTGACTAGAAACTACAAGGTTCCTGGTTCGATATCGGCCCTAGCCAACTCACCGTATGAGTAGCACAAGGATCTGTGCGGTAAAGTGAGGAGCTGATGGTAGGTGTGGCACCCCACCTCAGATGCCTAAACAATCTCCTTGGTCTAGTGCTATCTAAAAGGGTATAGACTCCCTCGTTGTCTGATTGATGCCGACTTTAGGCCACCCCAACGACTTTAATTACATTGAAAGTTTTTAAAAAATCTTATTCTCTGCTTTACAACGAAGTGCACACACGCATTTCTCGCTTCATTTAACGAGCGAGGCGGAGACACCAGTAGCTCCTCCCCCTTCTACTCGCTCAAGCAACACTTATGCAGAGAGACGGGGGAATGAGGGAGCAACACCAAAGAATTATAGAGAGGGGTGTAATCCAGCGTCGCAACACTCTTGCCTGTTGCTTCGCTTCTTATTGTATGTTGCCTTGACGACGACGACGAGACAGAGATGAAAAGAGAAAGGAGAGGTTAGCGAGCGAGATGACCACATGCCTGCTGCTTCGCTTCTTACTGACTGTTGCCTTGACGACGCATCGGAATCTATCAAATAATAATAATAATAATAATAATAATAATAATAATATTTAAATCTTCTAAAAAGTTTAAAGTTAGATTAACTTTCAAGTTAAATTCCTTTTATTTTAAGTACATCTGACCTTTGCAAACATTCTGTTTTAGAATTCGACAACAGTGTTCTATTTCATCGTACGTCGTCGACTGTCGCTGGCTGGTTACTATGGTGACGTAGAATAAGAGAAACCACTATAGCAGACGGTTTGCTTCTTTCTTTCTTTCTTTATTTCTTTATTTCTTTATTTTATCTATTTATTTTTCCATGAACAAAAAGTTGGAATTTTAGATTTTAGATTATATGGAATTTAAACTTGGAAATGCAGAATTTTAAAAGTGCGCAGATAATTGGAGACGAGCTATGATGACTGCTTGCTAAGGGGGTGGGTTGGATGAACACAAGTCTAAGATAGGTAGAGGAGGGAGAGCAAAGCTTTCTAGAGAGAGAGAGAGAGAGAGAGAGAGAGAGAGAGAGAGAGAGAGAGAGAGAGAGAGAGTCAATTGAGTTATTCATTTAGGAAGAAACATTTGTCGAAGGAAGACGTCGAATTAGAACTGTGTGTTTCTCTTGATTAGTAGATACAAATAACCTAACACAACCACATTAAATCAACACAATTACACACACAACACATAGCGACGACGAGAGAATACTCAGCGACAGTCCTGGAGACCATTGGATTTTGAAAGCTAAGTGTTTTTTTTTTTCTTGTTCTTTTTCTTCAACTTTTTGGCCATTTTATTGTTTAAGAATGTATCATTAGAATTGCACATTTTTATTTGTTATCGTTAAATGTAATCCTTAATTTGTTCGCTGATGATGATTTTAATTCATCTTCTTATTAAAATCACCTCCTCAACAACAAACGGGTCCCATCGTTGTTGGCCGCCGTTCCTAGTCGTTTGTCTCTTGAAGGTGTCCCGACGCCGCTCGCTCCTTGTGTCAGTCTATCAGCGAAGGTCTAGCCACCCTTCTGATGGTACGTGTTCACAAGACAATGCTGGGACGCAATCGAGGGGTCACCCGGCCTTTGCGTCCTGGTCATTTGTCTCTTGAAGGTGTCCCGGTCCGTATGTCAGTCTATTAGCGAAGGGCTAGCCACCCTTCTGATGGTACGTGTTCGCAAGACAATGCTGGGACGCAATCGAGGGGTCCGCCGGCCTTTGCGTCCTGGTCATTTGTCTCTTGAAGGTGTCCCACTCGATAAGTGTCTGTGCTGCAGATGGTCCTCTCCGACCGGTCCTCCAGACTTAAATGAAGTGTCCCGAGTGTAGTGTTGGTGTTAATAGTCCTCTCTGACCGGCCCTCAAGACGTAATAGACGTTTCAAGTTGATCGCTGCTGGTACTGAAGGGCCACTCCGACCTGTTGTCTACACTCAGCGAGTGTCCCAAGTGGAGTGACGGTGTTGAGGGTCCTCTCCGGCCCGCCCTCTGACCTAAGTGAGTATTCAACCACCTGTGAGTATATTTTTTTTTTATTCATTTACACTTTTTTTCTACTTTTTATGAATGTAATCCCAAAAGTAAGGTCTCCCCAAATCTTTAGAAATCACAGAAACGTTTGTTTATTGTCAATGATGTTGACATCATTTTAAAGTTTGAACGTGTATCTATTTTTTTACATAATCACCATTTCGATCTATGTATTTTTGTAAGCACTATGGCTATTTTCGTATGACCATATCATACCAGCTCATTGTTACCTTGTCGTCGAGGAAGTGTTTAACCTTGACAACATTGCAAACTCTCAACACCACTTGCGGACGTTTTTTACATACATGCATGACTCACCATACACTTCTATTAACTAGTGATGAATTTCAATCAGTTTAATAACTTTTGTATTCAAAAATCAAATAATTGCACAAACTTCACACTGCCATATCAAGGCTGAGCATAGCAGCCAGGTGCATGCAGGAGCAGGCAGATGCAAAACAAACACAACAGTGGTACTAATAGCTGCATGATCAGTTCCTCTGAATCCCCTGCAAATTGAAGACCTTATTTTGGGGAATATTCTTGTATATCTAAACATTTTTGCAAATGTTGTATTGTAGAATGAACATCATACTCTCTTTCACAGGAAGACTGTGACTAACATCCAGTCACCAGAAAAAAAACCCCAAAAAACAGTGTAACAGAATACATTCTGTAACATCATTGTTAACATCATTGCAAACTCTCAACACCACTTGCTTCTGGGCTCATCACGTAATTGGTATATCCAATCAGCCTCTCTCTCACTTAACCCCACACACAAGAATAAACATTTTACCGAGCCAACATATGGGTAAAAATATCGACATTAAAACCAACAGCCAATTAAAATCCTGGAAATAGACTTGACCAATAGAATAGCCCAAATGTTATTAAAAAGAAAGAAAGAATAGTGAAATACAAAAGAGAGAGAGAGAGAGAGAGAAAGAAAAAATAAATTGAAACAAAATTACTTAACTCTTTACCTACCAAATTTCCAAATTACTGAATTGTTTGATAAAAGCAAAACAAGCATGGTATATTATTTTTGCTATGGGAGCAGAACTTCTCTCAGAATATTGTCCCTGTTAATTCATCGGAAGACCTTAAGAAAAAAGAAATTAAACTGATGCTAAAACTTTGTTGTTTTTTTCACAGACTGTCTGCTTCTAAAAGAGCAAAAGTTAAAGTTCAGACCCAATTTTTTGTCTTTCTAAAGATATTTTTGTTGTTGTAATATGCAACTATCTTAATAGCGTTCTTCCAGCTAAACGTAAGTCAATTGGCTTTCCAAATCTTTCCTTCTTTATTTTACTATGGGGTAATCTCCAATGTCAAATCATCCAGAAAATCCAGTAAAATTGTCACCCACTCTCTTCAATTTGTGTGGACTATGTTAAAGTTAGACAATCCCCAATTTGAGCTTCCAATTCCAAAAATTGGTTGAGTTATGTTGATTTTTAGCTCTCCAAATTTTATGGGGTTGGTGGAAAATGGCAACTTTTTGTAATCTATTTTTGGTTGACTTTAAAACTATTTGATAACATTTTTGGATTCCTTGGGCAAAACGGTTTTTATAAACCAATTTTTAGGAGTAGGGAAACTCTAGAACTCATTTTACAGGCAAAAATAGGTTACAAAATCTTGCCATTTTTTGTGAACCCCCTCAAATTTGGAGAGCTAAAAATTGACCTAACTTTGCCAATTTTTGGAATTGGATACTCAAAATTTTGGGATTGTCTAACTTTATCATAGTCAACACTTGGACAAAATTTCAGAAAAATTGAAATGGGTGGGTGATATGGCCTGGATGATTTGACATGGAATTACCCATATACATATATATGTATACATACATATACGTGGAATTACCCTATATTGAAATACATTTTTAATGATTAACATTTTTTTTTTTCAGTTCTGGATCAGTGAAGTCTACAACAGTTTTTACAACTTTTCCGATGTCTTTGTGGAAATTTTTGATGGTGGCCGCGGTAACGTCTCCTTGTCGAATGTCAGCTTGGATCTTGAGAAAGAAGACAAGTTAGTAGTTTTAGTCATTTGTCATGCAATCTTAATTTGCTTTCGGAAATGGGTTGGATGGGGTGAAGGTAAGGGGAGCAGTTAAATAATTATAATTGGTGGAGGAGGAGGAGGAGGAGTTGGGGGAGGAGGAGTATTAATCTATATGTATAGTTATCTCTACGCTTGAAAGTGCTAATTTGGTTGGATTTTATGGCATGTCAACCCTTGTTGGATTATTTCATGCCAAAGATTTTGTTCATTCTTGATGGGTATTCAACATTTTTTAAAGACTCAATTTTCTTTTTAAGCTCATTTTTTCTATATAACCTATAGATGGGACCCTAACAGGTACTACCATACAAACCCAGTGATGCTGATAGCGTTTTGATTTAGTGTGTCATGGGATGCACATATTTGCTTCTAATGAGTCCCCGTAAAAATGTATGGTTCTAAATTAAAGTTTCTTAATAAATTGAAGGGTTTTTATTTAGGATCTGGAGAAACTACTAAAGCCATCTAACTCCTACCTTGTAACCTATCCTGAGTAATTAATTTCTAAGAAACTATTGAAATGTATTTACAGTTAGCTTGAAATGGTGAGGGAAGAAAAAAGAAAAACACTGGGATGCATGGATAAGATTTTACTGCATCTTTTCAGATTTTTTGTGTGTCAGGGACGCGTCCTATGTCCCTATCAGCATCTCTGCAAACCATAAAATAGAAATTTTGAATTACAACATGAATTTGTTTTTTTTAAATTCTATATTTTTAATTTAATTTTTTCAACCAGTCAGTCTCTGATTGTTTCTCTGGACAATATGACCACAAACCAAGAAGGATTCCTCGTCCTTTCCTTAGATGACTCCGTTGAATCAATAAAGACGTTCTTGAAGAATATTCAGAATGAGACAGTCATTCTGAAATTGACCATTTCTCAAAAGGTAACAAGTTTATTATTTTTTCAATTTTTTTTTCTTTTCTGAATATGACAGCATTTGAGATTTGTGTA
This sequence comes from Doryteuthis pealeii, assembly GCA_023376005.1. Taxonomy (NCBI): domain Eukaryota; kingdom Metazoa; phylum Mollusca; class Cephalopoda; order Myopsida; family Loliginidae; genus Doryteuthis; species Doryteuthis pealeii. The sequence goes on along the minus strand of JALAJA010000214.1, from coordinate 75,559 downwards.
AGGCTATACAAGGTAAAAGCTTAGCAGCCATACAACCACCTGTTCAGGGTATGGTGCATTCTGGGAACACGGAGGAAAGTTGCCATGACACAGGGTGAGATAAACAATTTATCTGGTTCCACACATATAATTTTTATCGTTTTTTCAATGATTTCTTTCTCTCTGTATGACAAACTATTTTAGCATTTGAGATTTGAGCAAGGCTATACCAAGTAAAAGCTTGGCAGCCATACAATTGGAGTTTTTGATTGGAGGCATGCATCTTGATTTACTACTAACTTACAATTATTGTGAACGTTTTTAGCAAGGAAATTATTAGTGATATTTAATAGGCTTTTAGGCTTATCTTTGGGCAGTATGGAGTGCCCCTTCATTGCTATTACTCTCAGCCCCACTCCAACCTGGAATAGTAGTGTGACAATATGCCCCCCCCCCGCCTCTAGTGCATATTCTACTCTTCTCACCATGGCTTCGTCTAAGGCTGTGATTGTCTTCATATTCTGGACTCCACTGTTGTGTCTTTGATTAAAACTGCACCTCGGGTACAAGAAAAATAAATAACAAAGAGAAACAAAAAAAGACAGAATAGGGGGTACATTATGATCCAAAAGGAAGGTGTAGCACTCACAAATTTCTCATCTTTCCTTGTTCTCTGAAAGTTTTTTTTTTTTTTTTTTTAAGATTGTAAGCACCAAATGTATGTCAGCCAGTGACTGGTCAATGACACCTGAACTGGATTTTTAAAAAAATGGAAGTTCCAAATTTTCTGCAGAAAAGCAGAAATGGATATGTCCCTTTCCCCACCCCAGGACCACAAACAGAATTGAGGAACCTTTTTCTTTTTCTTTTTTTCGCTGGGGTCTCACGTTTTTCGGCTTCTACTGGGGGTGTTTTGGCTAACCGTGAATTGCAAGATAGAGGCATTTCTTTACCTCCTCCTTTTCCCTAATCTCAATTATCTACCAAGAGCTGAATGGGTGACCCAACAGGTCCCGTTTTGTCTAGTTCTATATGAAGTCTATTTTGGTTTTTCATTCATGAAGATTCATTCTGGTTGTTCTTATTTTTCAGTTAAATGATTCCCACATCATTGATATTTTTAACAAGAAGAAAGGTAAGTTTTATTGGATTAACTTCTGGGTATAAGCCATACACAACTTCCTGTGAGAAATGAATAATAATTAAAATTGCATTCTGGGTAAAATGAATCTTTTAATTACTATAAAAGGAAGTATTGTGTTAGTATAGCATTTAATTCTAAGACTAACAGCAACAAATAAATGAATTAAAACTGAGTTTAATTTTAACAATTTATTAAAGACAATGTTTTCCAACAAATTATATATTTCTGAAAAATGATAAATGAAACTTACAAAGGAAATCATTGGATAACTTATTGGTATAAGCCATAAACAGTTTCCTGTTTGAAATAGATAGCAATTGACATTGCATTCTGGGTAAAATTAATATTTTAATTACTATAATATATGTAGAATAAATGAAGGAAAAAACTTTAGATTTACTTCATTGTAATAATTTATTTCAACTGCATCATCAGACACGAGCAAAAACCCAACCCTTTTTATCATTTAGGCACTAGAAAGTGGTGGCTGAGGGTCAACCACCAGTTTATCGATACTTATTTATTGATACACATTAAGTTCATGAAAACATTTCTACCAATTTATTAATACACCTGAAGTTAGTGAAAATTATTTCTACCAATTTGAAGATACTAAGAACTTGAAACTGAAAGTTTTATCGAAAGGATTTGATTAAGCATTGAATAACCCAAAAAGGATTATAAGAACTAGAAGAAAAAACGCCCTCTGGTGGGGGTGGGGGTGGGGGGTGTAATAATTATTTTTTGAAAGATCTTGTCTGACAGAACTGGGAGTTGAAAATTCAATGTTAGAAGGTTTGTATCATAAATATCATCGACTTTATTAAAGGAGTAGATAAAATGTTACGTGTATCTATTAATTATTAATTAAATGATTATTTTAAATATTTTACACATCAATTTCACACAAAATCGTAGCTATTTATTTATTTGTAAACTTTTTAGTTAACCTCTTGATACTGAAAAAAGAGTGAGAGTAAAAAATAATTTGAAAAAATCTGTTTACCAGGTTGTTCTTTATTTTGTGTGTTGACGATTTTGATATTGTGATGTAAGTAGTGACATAGTTTCGGTTACAGACAAATGGAGACTGAATATCCATTATTACTAGATTTTTTTTTCTAATTCTTTATTTTTTTCTAATTTTTCAGGATGGAGTGATCTAATCAGTTGTTTTCGAAAGGATGTCACAGTTGATGCTATCGTGCTGGTCGGCAATGAAGCCACAAAAGGCAAAGATAATGGTTGCCCTTTATCTCCTGTGCGTATAGATCTCCTCACGTGCAAGTCACCTTTTAATTTCACTGTCCAACTCATCAGCCACGGCATTGACCACTTCTCTTTGGACAATCACGTAATCAGCCTTTTGGAGAATAACGTTCTTAATGAGTCCATTCCTCTCACCAATTACACCACGCAGAACGGAAAAGTCAACATTTCATTTGCAATATCTCAGTCATTTAATAAGGTAAGTCATGCTGAGGGTGTCTATCCACTTTTCACTAGCCAGGGAGATAGTTTTTGCATCTGAGGTGGAGATCCACACCTACTGTGAGCCCACACTTTACCATGCAGATCCAAACTGTGCTACACTGCACAGATCAGATTACCCAAGTGGTGCTATTCATGTGCTGAGTTGGAAAGGACTGGTATTGAAGCCGGAACCCTGTGATTCCAATGCAGATGCTCTACTAACTGAGCTAAACCAGCCCTACTCCTACTATAAAAATTCAATAATAAATGATTTTAGATATGAAAATGTATTGGAAATGATTTTTACTATAAAAATGCATTGGAAATGATTTTTACTATAATAATGCATTGGAAATGATTTTTACTATAAAAATGCATTAGAAATTATTATAATTTTTTTTTTTTTTGCTATAAAAATGCATAAGAAATGTTTTGTTTTTTTTGCTATAAAAATTCATAAGAAATGAGTTTTTGCTATAAACTTGCATAAGAAATGATTTTTACAATAAAAATGCATTTTTACAATAAAAATGCATAAGAAATGATTTTTACAATAAAAATGAATTGGAAGTGATTTTTATTATAAATTATGATCCCTAACCCTAAAGCTATTTTATCTCCAATTTTCTCTTCTTTTTCATTACAGAATTCAACTTACAGTATTAATTTAGAATTGAAGCTCACACCTCACCTGTTTATTATTCTTGACAGTTTGTATTTTGGGGCACAAACTGTTCCTGAATTCCTTTAAACCAAACATTCAAGGTAAGCTCCAAGGTCTTTTAGCGATTGTCTCCCCCTGCTGGTTTAGACTTGGCTCCAGAGAAGGGTTATCTTCCTCTACTGCGAGGGTTTTCGCTAATAGGATGCTGAGTATTTAAACGGCAACCCAGCAAATTTTCTCTCTCTTTTACTAAACTAGCCGGACGAGTAGAGACGCATGGTGTCTCTGTCTACTAATGCAAGGGGGGCTTTGTTACCCCACGTTTAGGCTCGTATCCATGAGGGTACACTGCCTTATAGACCCCCTTCTGTGGGTTATTTCTCAATTAAGTGACTCTCCCCACTTTGTCGTCGGGGTGGCCTAAAGTTGGTATCAGCTAGACAGCGAGGGGGTCTATCCCCTTTTCATTAGCGCCAGAGCAAGGAGATTGTTTTGATATCTGAGGTGGAGCATCACAACTACCATCAGCTCCTCACTTTACTGCACAGATCCCTGTGCTACTCATGAACTAAGTTGGCAAGGGCCAGTATCGAACCAAGAACCGTGTGGTTCCTAGACAGATACTCTACCGACTGTGCTAAACTACAGAATATTACATATGTTAAAACCTTCTTATTATACGTATTTAAAAATATCAAAAGTGAGTGAATAGGAATTTTTCTCTCAAATCTAGCGTATTTTCTTTCTTTTCTTTTTTTTTTTAAGAATTGAATAATGAATGCTCCCCATTTATTGGACTTTTAATAAGTGAATATTTAAAAATAATTAAAAATTTAATAATTAAATATAATTAAATATAAATAACTTATCTATTAATGTGATTAATTTATTAGTTATAGTTATTAGTAATGATATATTTATGTATTTTAAATATTATAATGGCAATACAAATAAGATAAATATTATAATGACATAAATATTATACATTTGTATAAGTTTTATATATAAAAGTTATAGTTATCAAATATACTCTATATAAATTAAATAAAATTAAATATAAATAAAAATCTAGCTTAATTTTTTAAAAATAAATTGAATAATGAATGCCCCCATTTAATGGGCTTTATCATAGCCTCCCTTTTTTTTTTAAATGAAATTTTTTTTCTTCTTTTTTCTTTGTTTTTTAGACTTACCCAGATAAAAATCCAGCTCAAATGGTCACCCCTGAATATCTTCAACTTGTAAGTCTATTTTCATATTCTGTCTGTCTGTATGCATATATGTTTGTTTGTACAATGACCAAGTGCACACCCTTTTATAAAATGAAAATTGGTGGAGACCAGCAAAAACTAAAGTTCAATAAAATCCACGTCCTATATTTGACCGTGAGTGGGTTAAAAAATAACTCTTTTACCCCTAAAAACAACACACACACACACACACACACACACACACACACACACATATATATATATATATGTATATATATATATATATATATGGGAGAGAGAGAGAGAGAGAATAAATTGAGGAAAAAACTTTATATTTGCTTCATTGTAATAATTTATTTCAACTGCATAATCACAGCATCTTCAGACAAAAGCAAAACATGATTATTACTGACGGAATTGCCCAGAATACAAGAATTTGAATTTCTAGAACTTATTAGTGGTGGTGGTGGTGAGGGTGGGGGGTCTTAGTATGGGAGGGTAGTAGGTGTGGGGCTAGTAGATTTGGCTGAGGGGAGGTCAGAGAAGGATAGAATATATGTTAGTTACATGGAGGCAACTCACCATATAACTAACATATATCCTATCCATCTCCCCCTTCACCTCATCCAAATTTAATATACAACCCTCTATCTTAAATCTACGAACATGTTGACTGTTCCTTCTACTCGCTATCTACAACCTTTTCTGATTGTATCCCGTTTAAGGACACAACAATAACTATATTGTGGAAAATGTGAAATAACTGAAATACTACTACGGATATTGATACTACTACTACAACTACTACTACTATCAATACAAATATTTGTCTGGTATATATATATATATATATATATATATTTGTTTCTTTACTTTAAGGTTCCGTCTGATTCATCCAACTTTGCCTCTTGCTATTGTGAAGTGAGCACCTCTACGTACTACCCCTTTGTAAAATTTAATAGTTCTGCATTCCGCACTGAAAATTGTCACAAGAAGTGCAATGAATTAATTTCCATGACTCCGAGCACTCCGACCTCCCTGCCCAAAGTCTCTCTAAAAAGGGACGTAGTCATGACCCCGAACGCTGTTTATTATGTAGCTAAGAGTAACGTCACAGATTTGAACAGTTCCAATTTGAGTTACAAAGACGAAATATCAGCTACTGCTACGATTCCTTCGACACCAGAACAATACACAACAGCAAATGCGAGTTCGACACCAAAATCGTCCGCAACTGCACCTGGACATTCGACATCGGTAGAATACACAACAGCAAATGCGAGTTCGACACCAAAATCGTCTGCACCTGGACATTCGACATCGGTAGAATACACAACAGCAAATGTGAGTTCGACACCAAAATCGTCTGGACATTCGACATCGGTAGAATACACAACAGCAAATGCGAGTTCGACACCAAAATCATCTGCAGTTGCACATGAACTTTCTACATTGATATTAGATACAACTGCAAATACACTGACACCAGAACGATCTGTCACTGAAGATGAAGATTCGACACCGGTAATATATGCAACTGGAAGTTCGACTTCAGTACCACTCTCAACTGCAGATGAACAGACAACGTCAGTACTGTCTTCAACTGTAAATGGAAGTTCGACAACACAACCATCTACAACTGCACATTCGACATCAGTAATATATACAACTTCAAATGGAAGTTCGGCACCGGTATCCCGATCAATTGCACATGAATATTCAACGTCGGTACTTTCTTCAACTGTAAATGGAAGTTCGACACCACAAGCATCTGCAACTGCCCGCGGACATTCAACACCGGTACCTTATACAACTGTAAATGGAAGTTCGACAACGGTACCATCTTCGACTTCTAAATTGGCCACATCTAGCCGTAGCACATCAACACAAATCTCTACACTGTATTTATATATCAATGAGATGGGATTATATGACAATTTAGATCATTGGATTGAATTAAAAGGTAAGTTATGCTGCAATTTTATATCATAATTTTATCGCCTTCTTATAACTAGCCAATATATGCACCTTCCGGGTGCAAGTATTTAAGTTTTAATGTAATAAAATATTAGAATAAATTAGAAAGGCTAATGAAACTAAATAAGAATGCAGATAAAAAGATTTGAAACAGAGAGAGGTACAATCGAAAAATAGAAACTTACTCTTCTATCACTCTGATCTTTCATTGCTGAATTTTCCTAGCTTAATCATTTAGTTAAAATAGAAAGTAAAGAATAAAATGACACTTATTTCTTCTGGTTAAAGAATTCCTTTTAAGATTTATCCCTGTTTTGTTTTTTTTTTTTTTTTGTTTTTTGTTTTGTTTGATTCTGGCCGTTGTCAATTCAGTACATTAGTAGCACAGCTTGGATCTGTGTGGTAAAGTGGAGAGCTGATGGTAGGTATGGCACTCCACCTTCGATGTAATAATAATCTCCCTGGTCTAGAGCTAGTATGTATGTGTTTCCAAGCTCTCCACATGAGCAGGATGTGAGAAAAAAATCAACTTTTTAAACATCTATAATAAAACTGTCACCATCAACTTTCCAATTCCCTTAGTTATTTACATTACATTATCAATGATAATTAAATAATCGTTATTCAATCTCCATTAGCATCTTTTGTAAATATGAAAGTACAATTAATGCATTTTCCTAAACTCTAGGTATAAAATAAGCCTAATGGGTTGATATGCCATTAATATTAATCCTATTGCCCCAGGAAAAAAATCATGATGCACTTACATTTGTAATATGAGCAATTTCTACGAAAAAGGAATAAACCACTTAATGATGTTTACTAACTCATAGATCCTCACAAAAATATTGTTGAAATTTAACCGTTCCATGTTATTGACAACTTCCTAATAAATTATGATTTATCAAATGTATAATTTAAATCCATGATCTTTTATTAGGGCCAAAGGTTTAAACTGCTGCATATAGCGAAGGTTTTCGGCTAGTAATAATAATAATTTCTCATTGGTAAATATAAATAACTCTTATTAAGATCAGTGATTTAAATATTATGGATTTAATATCCTGTGACTGCAGTTTCGTTCGTACTTGCAATCGTCAAAATGTTATAACTAGCTTATTATATAGCTAAGAGTAACATGAAATCTGTGATGTTACTCTTAAATTAAAATCCATCATCTCTTATTAGTGACAAACGCTTAAAATGCTGCGTATAGGGAAGGTTTTCAGCTAGTAATAATAATGATGATTTTTTTTTTTTTTTTTCTTTGTGCAGGGAATGAATCAATTGGATTCGTCGGTTCTTATGTTTTGGTTCACAATGTTAATGGGCGAACGAATTCAACAAGCTTTTCCTTAAGCAATCTGAAAACTCCAAAGACGGAAGAATTTTTGTATATCAACTTTAATACTCCTGGTGCAGGTCTCTTATTAAAGGTCAGTTGAATTCTTTCTCATTATAAATCATCCATTTCTCCAATTAGGGGAGAGAGAGAGAGAGAGAGAGAGAGAGAGAGAGAGAGAGTAAGTACACAGAAGCGATAACGCTAATCTGTTTCAATCGAACATAATGAAAAGAATGAAAGAAAAATAGTGAGAGAGATTATTATGCTTTTTACATATTGAACTATTCAGCAATAGCTCTTAAGTAAACATATCAAACGTTGTAATAATTAAATTATCATAATGTGGTATATCCACAGGTCCTGTTAGTGTAATGTATAAATGCATGTATGGATATACAGGGATGTGTTTTAACCTAAAAGAGGGTCAGACAAAAATTGCCTTGGTAGACACGTTCGAAATGACGGCACCACGCCAATGACTAAGAGTACACAGCAAAATTTGTTTTTTCTTTGTAAAAAGTAATCTTATTATAATGGAGATTGTGTGTTTTCCTGCCTGTAACCGAAATTATATTACCATTCCAGTCACAATTCCCTTAATTATTTACATCACATTCTCTATGATTTTATCTTTATTTAAACCTGAATTATTAATAAAATTATTTTACATAATTCATACTGTTGGCCTTATCTACATACCAGTAATGTGCAATTGTATTTATATATACAACAAAATAGCAATTTACAGTGTGAACAGCAAGGCTAATTTGCATATTGATATTAAAAAAATTCTTTTAATAAACATGTGCTTAGTATTATTGATTTCTAGTTGTTTGATTTTATCTTATTGAATAAGAGAAAAAATTTGGGGGGATATCTTAAAAAATATATATATATTAACAAGAAGAAATAACTGTAATTTTATTCTATACTTCTTATTAAATTAGGAAAATTTGGCAATGAAAGACAGGGGTGATGGAAGAGTAAGTTTCAGTTGTTCTATTTCTCGATTATACCCCCCACCTCCCCGATTCAAATCTTTTTATCTGCATTCTTATTTAGTTTGATTAGCCTTTCTAATTTAATACATTTTATTACATTAAAACTTACACCGGGGGGGGGGGTGCATATATTTGCTAGTTAACATAAAATCTTTGAAAAATTGATAAAAATAAACAAAAAGCTTTAAAATCAAATAATTTTTATAGACAAACGACATAGATTTTATTTTAAATACAGTATTTGAATGGAAATGCTCCCACCGCGTGACGTTTCATTTTTACATTTTCTTGCATTTCGGTTGCGGAATTGAGCCATCTAACATCGCAAATTAAGGCTCACAAACTTTTTGCTTATTTCGACACAATTCCTTTCGTATGAATCAATATTATTATATTAAGCCCTGTTAATGGTTTTTATTAAAACTGCAAACGCTGTAGCGTCGGCTATATGTAAGTCAATCGTTGACTTCATTTTGTTGTTTTTTTTTCCTAAACTATATATTTGTTTACATTGTCAGATTTCATATCCATTTTTTCTTCCCATATGATTATGTAAACATCATCAGTATTAGAAGGTTGGATAAATACATAAATACCTAGGATAAAGTAAAAATTATGATTAGAATGACAATAAGTAATTATAATTTTCAAAGTTATATGCATTTCTATCAAATATAAATAATCTATAGGCAATCATATGGTTTCATTAATTCTTATACAATACTAATAACGTGTATACAATTCTATAGTTTCATCAAGTCCTATCTAATACAAATAATGTGTACGCAATTCTATAGTTTCAAGTATTCCTATCCAATACTAACAATGTATACTCAATCACACAGTTTTCGAGTATTCCTATAGAATTTTTGTTTTTTGTTTATTTCAGGATGTGAATTCCAAAGCCGGATTGCTACGACTATTTAATGCAAACGTTATGACAGACTGTTTGCCGTATGAAATGGTAGGAACAATCTTGGAGAGTAAATTGCAAAAACTTTGCCCTTTGCATAAAGTCAAACAAATCACACAAAGGTTAGTATTCTGCTGTTTCACCCCCAGCGGGCTGAGAGGCCGTTTTTTGAATATCATTTCTGCATCTCTCATTCCTTATGGCTGCACTGTTATCTCTGGACGTTAATCTTGAGTCGTCTGCTAGCTACCTTTTAGGACCTCTACACGTTGTGACTGTGCTCAAAGCACCCCTGCAGAGACCCCCAACCCCCTCACCGAAAAGAGAGAAAGAGAGAACACAACAAAGAAAGTCAAATCAGGTGAACATTCATAACAATGGCAGAGATGAGGTATACGACTTCATTCATCCTTCACTCATTCGTATCTGCTGCTATTTCTTCTCCCATGTCTTGTCGAGATGGGGGGGGGGAGGGAATACACCCCTGTTACTTCTGCTAAGGCTGACTTCTACTTCACAAGTCTCTAAGCTGGACCTTACTTCTTTGGTGTCCGGCTAACTGACTAATTTTTAAAATTTCCCAGCACCTTTCAATTCTCACTATCAACACTCATCCACACGAGATTTCCATTCCCCTCCCCTCCGCGTGATTTCAGTTTTCTTTGTGTTTAACTGGGTCGAACTTTATTGCTCATCTGAACTCCAGATGACTTTCAATCTGGCCAAAAAACTAAACTTCTCCTCTGTTGAATGACTCTTATCAACCCCCCTTTATCTTTATTTCCCTCTCCCCCCTCTAGTTTTAATGGCCCTTTTCTTTGACAGAGCATTCGCATACATTACTTATACATATAATACATGTATACACACACACACACACACACATATTTGGTAGAGATTCTAATGGCTCTCATATCTGTGGGTTGTCTTGCTACTTATTCCTATCGCCCACTATACAGTTATGTATACACACACCCACCTCCATGCACACACCTGCACCTATGCATTGTGCCACACTGCCTTCTCATGTAGGTAGTAACTTTGACCTAGTTCATAGTCCATTCACAATTACAAGATATGTTTGTGTGTAGAAAGAGTTGCCTTCTAAGGGGTAGAGCAACACTAGAATCATAGATGTAAAGTTATGTATTATACACAAATACGTACATTTAAGAAGAAGAAGAAGAAGAAGAAGAAATAACAGTAAAAGGCTAAGATAGTTCAATGTGTTTTTAGACTAACCTCAAGTAAAAAAAATATTTAAAAAATGATTAAGAGAATGTAAATGTTTCAGCAGTCGTGAAGATGTGTCTTGGTTGATTGACAGATCAGAAGTAAATGCACAAATCTAACACCAAGCGGGAAAATCTGATGATGTAGCAGGGTTAGAAATTGGCGGTTCCAAGTATGAGCCAGAGGTCATAATCTTGGTTGGACTAAGGTGGTGATAGGGGTAGAAGGAATGCTTTTTGGTGGAGTGTCTTGTGTATGTATGTAGGTAGTAACTTTGACCTAGTTCGTAGTCCAGTCACATTTAGAAGATATGTTTGTTTAATGGCATATCAACATTAGTGAGTAATTTAATGCCAAATCCTTGTAGAAAAAAAAACTAGTGGTACTCCACCCTGTTCACTGGGACAGAATAATACACCAACTGCACCTCTGCAGAGTGTTAAGACCAATATAATAAGATTTTGTTTCTTTTTAAAAAATATTTTTGCAGAGAAATCGATAATAATTGGACAATTAGTCGTTGCAAGAATAAATTTGAAATCCTGGAACCAAGTGCAAATGAAACTAACAAGTGCCCATCAAAAGAATTCCGAAAAACTGTCTACATGAAGATCTTAAAAAAACAACAAAGCAAAAATTTCCAAACCAATTTCCTTTCTAGTTTGGTGGAAAAATTAAGTGCGGACGAAGGCTGTATGTTGTCAATGGCATTTTTCACTGGTAAGTTCTGTAATGTTCTTTTTCTCTATATTTGGCTATATATATATATATATATATATATATATATATATATGTATGTATGTGTGTGTGTGTGTGTGTATTTGGGCAGTATTCTTTCATTTATGCGTGTAGAATTAAACAAAAGGCACGTCTCCTGTTTAACAATTTTATTAACAATCTTTTCAAGCTTTCCGGCCAACTTTTTTTTTACATTTGGAGGCAATCCGTAGATTAGTCCACCAAAGTTCAAAACCCAAGTACTTTCGGCACTTCGAAATGTCATCATCAGGGGTGATGTGTTTATGTTCACACCCCTTAATATAATTTCTACGAGTTCCCCTCCTAGTTACTCTCACTACTACTAACTTGAAAAAACTGGAACATAAGCACATCAGCCCTGATGATGGCACATCGAAGTGCCGAAAGTACTTGGCCAGAAAGCTTGAAAAGATTGTTAATAAAATTGTTAAACAGGAGACATGACTTTTGTCTAATTCTACATGTGAAAATATATATATAATTATCATTGGCATTGCAGTCTCAGAAGACTCTATAGTTCTTGCATGGGCACCTCACATGGTGTAATGGTTAATAAGCTAGATTTAATGACCATTGTTAGTGAGTTCAATTCTCACTGGGTGCACCTCACTTCTTGTCTTGTAAATAACTATATAGTTCTTGTGCCCCTGAAGTTACAGTGCCTCCTGTGACTGTAAACTCCAATGTTCGAAAGATATTCTCAACCACGTCGCACGCAAAGGTCATCCCTGAAGATGTTGATGTGCTGGAGCTTTGTTGCCGCCACTTTCTTCTGGACATCTTGGCATCGTGGTGTGCCGTAACACTATATGTATATTGTTATGAACAGACTGGGATAAAGGGATAGAGACGAACAGATAGATAGATAGATAGATAAACAGACAATGTGAATGAAAGTTGAATTTGGAGATTGGCCATTGTTATTATATTTTTTTGATTAAAAAATGTTTTTTTTTCTTTTTTCAGATTTCAGTGCTACAAATTCTGGAGTCGATATCAACATTGAAGCTTTTCTAACCGCACCAGATCAAGAGAAACTGAATGCTTTGTTCATGTGTTACAAAACTTTGTTTCATATAAAACCTGTGGCACTTGATATTGGTACAGAGACTGTTGATGTCTACAGATGCTACAATGACAGTTTCATTCTCCCAACAATCAAAGGTAACAAACAAAAAGAGCATTATCTTAAAAATGGTTAATTTTTAGACTATTTTGATAATATTTTTGGATTCCTTTGACCAAAAGCATTTTATAAACCAAGTTTCGGGAATAGGGAAGCTCTAGAACTCATTTTACAGACAAAAATGGATTAGAAAATGTCGCCACCCAGCAAATTTGGAGAGCTAAAAATCAGCATAACTTGGTTGATTTTTGGAATTGGAAGCTCAAATTTTAGAGATTGCCTTACTTTAACATGGTCCACACCTGGACAAAGTTCCAGAAAAATTAAAGGGGGTCGCTGATAATTTTGCCTTTTCTGGATGATTTGACAGAGGGGGGATTGTATATGTTTGTTTGTGAAAGAAAAGAAAACAAGAGGTATAAACTCCAGTAATTTTTCCCAGTCGCCTGGTTACATGACTCTTTAAGCCGATGATAGCCTCACTCCAGACGACTCTGGATTGAAGGAAAAATATTTAAAAAATATCTATCATGATTAGAAATTCCATTTATTATTTTTGAAAATTTCAATCAGATCACCTTTCATTCTTCTTTCTAGTAAACTAGTTAATCCTAATTTCTTTAATCTCTCTCTGTAACTGTAATCTTTTACTCTTTTTATTAGTTTTGTCACTCTTCTTTGTATGCACTCCTATCTAAATATTACACTCCAATTTCTAAGTGTAGACACTGGAGTTTGGGCATAAGTACTATTTTCTAAATAAGGACTTCAGGACCTATCAAATTTTTTAAATTCAACAGTTTTACTGTTAATTTCAAACTATCCTACACTTCCTTACTAAAATGATAAGCTATGCCTATTCATTAACAATGCACACACATAGGGTCAAATGTAAATTTGTTAAATTTTCTTTTGCAGTTGCTGCAGCAAGTACAGGAACTAAACAAACACTTGCATTAGTTATTCCACTGTTGGCGCTTTTTGTGTGTGTGGTTGTTGGTCTGGTCGTCTATTTGAGATACAAACGAAAATCATTATTGTAAGTATAAGCTTTATTTAATTTCAAAAGATTTTCTTTATACATGTTTATATACAGTGATGCTGATAGAGTTTTGATTTATTGCATCCTGGGACGCATGAATGATTTTTTATAGAAACCAATCAAAATATAATTAAAATAAGTGTAATCGTTTTTATATGCATTCTAATTTAATTTTTTTAGTCTTCCCAATTGAATATATTTCATTACAATAAAACTTAAATACTTATATAGTGTGGTTAATTTGCATACTGGTTTTAACAAAACCCAGGTTTAATAAATAATTACTTGGTGTTATTGATCTCGAGCATCATTGTTTTATTCTCTGTATTAAAATCAATCCTATGAATGATTTTATATAGAAACCAATTAAAATAAGTAATCTTTTTATATGCGTTCTTATTTCATTTCGTTAACCTTTCTAATTGAATATATTTCATTACATTAAAACTTAAATGTTTATATGATGTGGTTAATTTGCATACTGGTTTTAACAAAAATCAGGTTTAATAAATAATTACTTGGTCTTATTGATCTCTAACATTATTGTTTTATTCTCCAACGTATTAAAATCAATCCTATGAATGATTTTATATAGAACTCAATTAAAACATAATTAGAATAAGTGTAATATTTTTATATGTATTCTTATTTAATTTCATTAGCCTTTCTCAATATATTTTATTACATTAAAACTTTAAATACTTACACCTGGCGGAGGGTGTGTATGTTTGCTAGTTTATTAAATGTCTAATCTTTTTCCTTTATTACAGAGGAGTTTTAGGAATAGCTCGATATGACGCTGACCAAGATGACCTCCTTGTAAATATGGAAGACGTTGGCCAAGTGGACACTAATTTTCCAAACCCCACCTATTCTCAATTATCGGTGTATTGACACACCTGTACTTTTTAATTGGATTACCTGTCGTCAGCTCAAAGGTCACCAAGAAGCGAGTTTACCTAGATTTGTAAATCAATTTGCCCCCCACCCCACTCCATTGAATTTCCCATCGAGGATAAATAAAACAAGACATCTATGAAAAGAAACGGTTAAATTTAAATCCTACACTTCCTTATGAAAATGATTGGCTATGCCTATTCATTATTTAACAATGTATTTAACATAAAACTTAATTGCGCTGCCTTGAAATAAGGTAGACAGACATGGGGAGATACATAAATACCTAAACACCTTGAGTAGTGTTGGTCTAAGCAGTGTTTTTTTTTACAATAGTCAGTCGTCTGAACGTTTCAGCCTCTGAGCACTTAGATACCTAAGGACATCAAAAGAATTTGGACACAAGACGTATTCAGGGTTTATTGAACAGGGTTTATTAGACATCTTTGTTCAACTCTTTGCCTACTTTAAAACGCTCACAGTGACTCTCCTAGCAGGAACTGTTTCTATGCATACCACAACCAAGCAAAGTACAAAAACTGATGGTTAGTTCATTATAATTGAGCAGAAGGACTCAGATTACAATGATAAAGCTTTCTTTGAATAGAATGAGTTCTGAGGTGAATAGATAGCGAACCATCATACAGGCAAAAGTACCTGAAAAATTTGGTACAGCCATAGGGGAAATTTGGTCGGCAAAGAGTTAAGCCCATCTAAAAATAGATGCAAAATTTTAAAGTAAACCTACAACACGAATCCACTGTAACAGTCTCTTCTAAGTCACGGTGTTTAACCACATCTAAAAATAGAATTACTTGGGGGTCCTAATAAAAGACTTTATTTAAATAGAATGGGTTCTAAGGTGAATAGATAGTGAACTTTGAAACATACCATCATACAGGTAAAAAATACCAAGAAAATTTGGTACAACCATGGGGAAAATGTGGTAGGCAAAGAGTTAAGCCACTCACAGCAGCTCTCCCACCACTACATACCACACCCAAACAAAGTACAAAAACTTATCGTTAGTTCATTATAATTGAGCAGGACTCAGATTATAATAATAAAGCTTTATTTTAGTTCTGAGGTGAATAAATAGTGAACTTTGATACAGGCAAAAATACCAATATATGTGTGATATATACGTGTGTGTGTGTGTGTGTGTTTGTGTGAGATCTATATCTGTGATATATAGATATATAGAGGTGTGTGTGTGTTTGTTTGCGTGAGAAATTTGGTAGCCGTAGTGTTAAATGTTTGTCATTGAGCCTTTAAAAGAGGCTTTGAATGATTGCTACATTAAACCTTTTTCTAATTCGTATCAGATGTGATCTCTATGTGCTCCAAACCTCTGGCTTACAGTGTATAGTAAAATAACACTCAGTCCAAAATATTGGGCTTATAGATTCAAAGGTTTAATGAAGACTTATCGATGAAAGTTAGGATTTAAAGTGTTCAATAAATCTGTGGTTGGACAACAAAATCAAAAACAAACAGAATGAATGATATTTTGATGAATTATTATTTTTACTGTTGATGGCTTTGTTGCCCACAATTTGATTTTTTTTCAAACTCACACGATTGCTTACACGCCATTAGCAAAGGACTAATCACAAATTCAGATATCAAATCAAGAAAAAGAAAATTCTAAGAAATTTCCTTTTTTCTTTTTTTGCTATTTCGGAGAATTTTCTTTTTAGAAAATTATGTTTTTTTTTTGGGTTTTTTTTTTCTACTACAAATAAGGAAACATTAACCGAAATAATCAAGGAAAATAATCACTTCCTATGTGTGTCTAAGACATTAAAGTTTCATTAAAGTTTGTGGCGATAATAAAAATGGTTCAGTTTTTCTCTCTGTCTGTATTTGTTGTTGTTGTTTTTGTCTAATACTGTATTTATAGAATTAACAATTACAATATAAGGGGATTGGTTTGGTTTATTTATCATTATCTCCCTTGATAGTTTTTGCGCATGGCCAAATAGATAATTGTCCGATTTTAATGAAATTTTCAATAAATTATTTTTCAACGACTTAATTTTATAACGATTAGCTTATTTTATTAAAAACAAAACGAAAAACATTTTTCTTTATCAATTCAGAATGGGTGGCTTCATGGAATTTTTTTTTTTCAAATGAAAAAAAAAAAAAAAATCCGGGTCCTAAATTTTTACATTTCTTGAAATATCTTATCCTGAAGAATATATGAAAATTTAAAACATAAAAATTCAATATCTGAAAAAAAAAGTAATTTAAAAATTTACAATTTATTTTCTTAAAACTCAAAGAATAATTCATGTAGCGTTTTTTTTTTTGTTGTTTGTTTGTTTTTTTCGTAGTTTAAAAAAGAATATTTTTTCTTTGAATCGATACAAAAAATATCTTATCTAATGTAAATATATCTGAAACATTTCTTTTCCTAAAATATATTAGAGGAAATAGTTTTTTTACGAGGTCTACCTGTTTTATTTTATGAAATGTGAAAAAAAAAAAAAAATGAACCGACAAAAAACGATTTTTACTTTTTTTTTTTTTTTATAAAGATAAGAGTCTGAATAATTATGTCAGAAGATTTTTAAAAGTTACTATGCCAGAGTCTTTTTTAGTAAAAGAACCATGCATACAGAATTATGCTAAAAATGTCAATAAAGAAACTGATCATGTTGTAAAAAAACGGACTGTTTTACTTATTTTTCAATATAACAGTAAGGAATTTTTCCCAAGTCAGATAATTTGATCTTTGAATTAACTGTTTTTCCTTGTAAAAACTCTTTATGTTCGTTATTTCTTTATTTGTGAGATTTTAAAAGAAAAAGTTCAAAAATATTTGTTTCTTCCTTCAATATGGCCTAAACTTATCACATGATCTATTTTGGGAATTATGCAAGAAATTCAATTTTCACCATACAACAAAATGGTATATGCACAAACCTAAATCTGTCCTAGAGAACGAGACGCATAAAAGCCTCTGGTACTTTGAGGTATACACCTAATCCCGGCCAGGAGACCGAACCTTGTACTGATTGACAAGAAAAAGAGAACCTGTCATCTTGTGGATTTTGCCGTCCCGGCTGACAACAGAGTGAAAATGAAAGAAAGCAAAAAGATTGACAAATACTTAGACCTTGCCAGAGAACTGAGGAAGCTGTGGAACATGAAGGTGAGGGTAGTAGCAATTGTAATTGGTACCCTTGGAACGATCCCCAAAGCACTGGAAAAGAATTTGGGTGAACTGGAAATCAGAAGAATCGAGACCATCCAAACTACAGCACTGTTTGGATCGGCTAGAATACTCAGAAAAATACTGGAGACCTGAGGAGACTTGCTGTCACTCAGCCTGCAATGAACCACCAGGTACGGCAGGTGTGAAAAACTAATAATAATAATAAGTCAAAAATAAGCGAGAAAATATTGCAATGGATTAACTAGAGAAAGGCCTATCACATGGTCCCACATACCTGGATTTTAGAATGCCTAAAAATGTACAAAATTTCCAACAACGTCATGAATTTCATTGAAAAAGCCATGGAAAACTGGCGAGTCGAATTAAAATTTTTGGTAACAGACGATTTTTAGAGTTTTTAAAAAAATTATAAAACTAACCCTAACCCCTGACAAACAACCGGATTTTGACGGTGTAAATGAAAAACATGTCCTTATGAATCAAGATTGCAGATGGGGTGCTTAAAGGTTATGTGCGCCAAAAACACTCTCCTTGGTCTAGCACTAGTGAAAAGGGGATAGACTCCCTCACTGTCTGGCTGATACCGGCTTTAGGTCACCCCGACAACTTTACATTTTTTACTTTATTTATATATAATAAACAGTAAACACAATGTAGTTGTCATCATTGTTGTTGTCAACTTTTTGTGGTTTTTACAAATATGTTGTTGACATCTAAGTAAATCTGATCAATCGGCTGGACACGTCAAGCCCTAGTACCTATATGATTGTCCCAACCCTATCGCCCTTATGGAAAGCCCCAACCATTTTTATCATATGGGTGCTAGAAGCTGGTGGCTGAGTGTCTTCATTTCCTGACGGTAAACTCTAATTGATGGTGAGGTTCCAGTTCTAGAGCTCTGGGGAATGTGGAGTACCCCTTCATCACCATTGCTCCCAGGTGCACGCTGACCTGCAGTGTAGTACCTGTTAGGGTCCCATTTATGGGTTAAATAGAAAAACATGTGCTTATTAAAAAAATGGGTAATCTGAATATTAGCTACATAAATGAGAGTAATCTCCCCTTGTTTATTTCACTTTCCCCTTATTTGGAGGAATTGCCAGTTAATTTGTTTCCATGTTTTCTCAAGAAATAAATCACTTGCAAAAGAAAATGCGTGTGTGCAGCCAAAATCAAAATCACCACAAACCGGGAGCTTTTCATTCAATATCTCCCTACGAGTCACACCCACACACATAAGAATTGCGGGTGTGCAGTTAATCGACCAAGCCGAAAATAGGCTGCTTTTTTTTTTTAACTTTCAATGGTAAGCATAATAATAATAATAATAATAATAATAATGTTTTCTCAAGAAATAAATCACTTGCAAAAGAAAATGCGTGTGCAGCCAAAATCAAAATCACCACAAACCGGGAGCTTTTCATTCAATATCTCCCTACGAGTCACACCCACACACATAAGAATTGCGGGTGTGCAGTTAATCGACCAAGCCGAAAATAGGCTGCTTTTTTTTTTAACTTTCAATGGTAATAATAATAATAATAATAATAATAATAATGTTTTCTCAAGAAATAAATCACTTGCAAAAGAAAATGCGTGTGTGCAGCCAAAAGTCAAAATCACCACAAACCGGGAGCTTTTCATTCAATATCTCCCTACGTGTCACACCCACACTCAGACTCGGTGATGCTCTCGGACTGCTGCTACTGCTGCCCTCATTGGTTCTTCTGGAGGATAGTGTCCGCTGGAGTCCTGAAAGAAAAGAAAAGAAAAGAAATTAAAAGACATGACATGAGTACGGCTGTCAAGGTAACCGACACTCCACTTGGAACGCCGGTCAGAGAGGGCCATCAGCACGGACGCTTGGAAAACTCACATAGGTCAGAGGGCCGGTCGACACCAACACTCCACTCGGGACACTGACTTAGGCTAATGGGCCGGTCGGAGAGGCCCATCAGCAGCACCCGCACTCCACTCGGAACACTCACTTATGTCAGAGGGCTGGTCGGGGAGAGGACACTCAACACCAACACTCTACTCGGGACACTGACTTAGGCTAAGAGAGGCCCATCAGCAGCACCCGCACTCCACTCGGAACACTCACTTAGGTCAGAGGGCTGGTCGGGGGAGAGGACACTCAACACCAACACTCTACTCGGGACACTGACTTAGGCTAATGGGCCGGTCGGATAGGCCCATCAGCAGCACCCGCACTCCACTCGGAACACTCACAGAGGGCTGGTCGGGGGAGAGGACACTCAACACCAACACTCTACTCGGGACACTGACTTAGGCTAATGGGCCGGTCGGAGAGGCCCATCAGCAGCACCCGCACTCCACTCGGAACACTCACTTAGGTCAGAGGGCTGGTCGGGGAGAGGACACTCAACACCAACACTCTACTCGGGACACTGACTTAGGCTAATGGGCCGGTCGGAGAGGCCCATCAGCAGCACCCGCACTCCACTCGGAACACTCACTTAGGTCAGAGGGCTGGTCGGAGAGGACACTCAACACCCGGCGGCACTCTACGCGCTGGGTGTAGTAGAGAACTGGTCGGAGTGGCCATTCAGTACCGACAGCGCTCGAAGAAACGTCTGTTACGTCTTGAGGGCCGGACAGAGATGACCATCAACGCCAACACTCCACTCACTCACTATTGACACCTCTTAAGTCTGGAGTACCGGTCGGGGGAGAGGGCCATCAACACCAACACTCCACTCGGGACACTGACTTAGGCTTATGGGCCGATCGGAGAGGCCCATCAGCCGCACCTGCATTACACTTGGAAAACTCACTTAGGTCAGAGGGCTGGTCGGAGAGGACCCTCAACACCCGGCGGCGGCACTCCACTCGGCACATTCGCTGAGTGTAGTAGAGAACTGGTCGGAGTGGCCATTCAGTACCGACAGCGCTCGAAGAAACGTCTGTTACGTCTTGGGGCCGGACAGAGAGGACCATCAACGCCAACACTCCACTCACTCACTCACTCTTGACACCTCTTATGTTTGGAGTACCGGTCGGGGGAGAGGGCCATCAACACCAACACTCCACTCGGGACACTGACTTAGGCTAATGGGCCTGTCGGAGAGGCCCATCAGCAGCATGGACACTTATCGAGCGGGACACCTCCAAGAGTCAAATGACCAGGACGCAAAGGCCGGCGGCTGCGGCAGACCCCTCGGCTGCGTCCCGGCATTTTCTTGCGAATACGTACCATCAAAAGGGTGGTTAGCCCATTTTTTTTATCGACTGACATACGGACCGGGATACCTTCAAGAGACAAATGACCAGGACGCAAAGGTCGGCTGCGTCCCGGCACTGTCTTGCAAACACGTACCATCAAAAGGGTGGCTAGCCCTTTTGCTTATCGACTGACATACGGACCAAGATACCTTCAAGAGACAAATGACCAGGACGCAAAGGTCGGCTGCGTTCCGGCACTGTCTTGCAAACACGTACCATCAAAAGGGTGGCTAGCCCTTTTGCTTATCGACTGACATACGGACCAAGATACCTTCAAGAGACAAATTACCAGGACGCAAAGGTCGGCTGCGTCCTGGCACTGTCTTGTGAACACGTACCATCAAAAGGGTGGCTAGCCCTTTTGCTTATCGACTGACATACGGACCGGGATACCTTCAAGAGACAAATTACCAGGACGCAAAGGTCGGCTGCGTCCTGGCACTGTCTTGTGAACACGTACCATCAAAAGGGTGGCTAGCCCTTTTGCTTATCGACTGACATACGGAACGGAATACCTTCAAGAGACAAATTACCAGGACGCAAAGGTCGGCTGCGTCCTGGCACTGTCTTGTGAACACGTACCATCAAAAGGGTGGCTAGCCCTTTTGCTTATCGACTGACATATGGACCGACCGACAGACCGAACGAGCGAGCGAGCGAGACGCGAGATAAAACGAGACAAACGACCAAGACGCATCATCGTCGTCATCATCATCAGCGATCAACATTTAACATTTAATATTTAACGATAACAATAATTTAACATTTTACATTTAACGTTAACAATAATTTAACATTTTACATTTAACGATAACAATTAAAAATGTGTAATTCTAATGTCACATTCGTAAACAATGAAATTGCCAGAAAGTTGGCGAAAAATAACAAGAAAAAAACACTTATCTTTCAAAATCCATGGTCTCCAGGAGTGTCGTTGAGTGTGTATGTGTGTGTGTGTGTGTGTGTGTGTGTGTGTGTAATTGTGTTGTAATGCATAAACATGTTATTTGTATCTACTAATCAAGAGAAACACCCACAGTTCAAATTCGGCGTCTTTCCTCCTCAAGTGTTTCTCGGTAAATGAATAAATCAATAGACTCTCTCTCTCTCTCTCTCTCTCTCTCTCTCTCTCTCTCTCTCTCTCTCTCTCTCTCTCTCTAGCACCCCCTCTTTAAAAGATTTGATGTTGCTCGCTTCCCCCTACTCTCTCTCTCTATTAGACTTGTGTCCATACCCACACACACCCCTCTTTATCTGCACGCTTTTAAAATTCCTGTATTTTCAAGGTTAAATCCGACTAAATTTAATGATAAATAAATAAATAAATAAAAGAAATAAAGAAATAAGCAAACTGTGTCCCACCCCTCGTTCCCTCCCTCTCTCTCCCTCTCTCTCTCTCTCTCTCTCTCTCTCTCTCTCTCTCATCACCATGGAAACCGGCCACCTGCAGTAGTTAATTGAAATAAAGGTAGAATATGAAATGTATTACAGTTGTCATCTCAAACAATGAGCTTTTTGGAAAGTTTCAATGTACGTTAACTTAATGGAATTTAAGAACGAATTTAAGAAGACCTTTTTGCGACTTTTAAATAATACTAATAATATTTGTTAGTTGGAATAGTAATATTTTACAATTACATGTCGAAGAAATGTCTAAAGAAAGAAAGAAAGAAAGAAAGAAAGAAAGAAGTAAAAAGATATAAGAGTAAGTAAATAAATCAGTGAAAAAAAGAAAGAAAGAAAGAAAGAAAGAAGCAAATTGCGTGCCGAGCCCTCTGATTCGTTCATCCTCTCCGTCTTTGGCCGACTAGAGAGAGAGAGAGAGAGAGAGAGAGAGAGAGAGAGAGAGAGAGAGAGAGAGACGTGCACTTTAGCTTAACGAGGCCTCGTCGATTGGGTGATAGCAAATGGATTACTGTTATCTTGTTAAACTTTGCCTAATTCTTTCTTTGTAATTAAGAATAAAACGAACAATCAAACTTTAAGTAGACTTGTTATTTTGACAAGTTTTAAATAATAATAACAATAAATTATTATCATTAATAATAATAATCTTATTATAATGGAGATTGTGTGTTTGTCTGTCTGTAACCGAAACTATATTACTACTCAATTCACAGTTCCCTTAGTTATTTACATCACATTCTCCATGATTTTATTTTTTATTTAAACCTCAATGAATAATAAAATCGTTTTACATTATTAAGACTGTTGACCATATCTACATACTAATAATACGCAATTGTATTTATATATACAACTAAATAGTGGTTTACAGTGTGAATGGGAAGGCTAATTTGCATATTGATCTTAAAAAATTGATTTTAATAAATATATGCTATAAGTATTATAATAAGTATTATTGATTTCTAATTGTTTGGTTTTATCTTATTGAATATGAGCAAAAATCTCTGGGATAAATCTTAAAAGAAATTCATTAAGAAGAAGAAATAACTGTAATATTATCCTTTACTTCCTATTTTAAGTAAAGAGTTAAATTAGAAAAATTTACCAATGAAAGACGGGAGTAATGGAAAATGATGGAAGAGTTAGTTTCAAAGCTGTTCTATTTTTCGATAATAACCCCTCTGTTCCAAATCTTTTGCCTGCATTCTTATTTAGTTTTATTAACCTTTATAATTTAACATGATATTTTATTATATTAAAACTTAAAAACTTGCACCCGGTGGGTGCATAAATTTGCTAGTAATAATAATAATAATCTTATTATAATGGAGATTGTGTGTTTTTCTGTCTGTAACCGAAACTATATTCCTACTCAAGTCACAATTCTCTTAGTTATAGACATCACATTCTCCATGATTTTATTTTTATTTAACCTCAATTATTAATAAAATTGTCATACATTATTAATACTGTTAACTATGTCTACATATTGACAACATGCAATTATATTTATATATACAACAAAATAGCGGTTTACAGTGTTAACGGGAAGGCTAATTTGCATATTAATATTAAAAAATCGAATTTAATAAATATGTGCTTAGTATTATTGATTTCTAACTGTTTGGTTTTATTTTAATGAATATAAGCAAAAAATCTCTTCAATGAATCTTAAATGAAATCCATTAACAAGATGAAATAACTCATTTTATTCTTTACTTCCTCTTATAACTAAATACTTAAATTAGAAAAAATAACAATGAAAGACGAGAGTGATGGAAGAGTAAGTTTCAGTTGTTCCATTTTTTTATTATACACCCTCTGTTTCAAATCTTTTATTATACTCCCTCTGTTTCAAATCTTTTTATCTGTATTCTTATTTAGTTTCATTAGCCTTTCTAATTTAATACAATATTTTATTACATTAAAACTTAAATACTTGCACCCGGAGGGTGCATATATTTGCTAATAATGATAATCTTATTATAATGGAGATTGTGTGTTTTTCTGTCTGTAACCGAAACTATATTACGACTCAAGTCATAATTCCCTTAGTTATTGACATCACATTCTCAATGATTTTATTTTTATTTAAACCTCAGTTATTAATAAAATTGTTTTACATTATTAATACTGTTAACCATATCTGCATACTAATAACATGCAATTGTATTTATATATACAACAAAATAGCAGTTTACAGTGTGAACGGGAAGGTTAATTTGCATATTGATATTAAAAATGTGATTTTAATAAATATGTGCTTGGTATTATTAATTTCTAATTGTTTGGTTTTATCTTAATGTATATGAGCAAAAATCTCTTCAATAAATTTTAAATGAAATCCATTAACAAGAAAAAATAACTGTCATTTTATTCTTTACTTCCTCTTTTAACTAAATACTTAAATTAGAAAAAATAAAAATGAAAGACGAGAGTGATGGAAGAGTAAGTTTCAGTTGTTCCATTTTTCGATTATACCCTCCTCCTGTTTCAAATCTTTTTATATGCATTCTTATTTAGTTTCATTAGCCTTTCTAATTTAATACGATATTTTATTACATAAAAACTTAAATACTTGCACCCGGAGGGTGCATATATTTGCTAGTAATAATAATAATAATAATAATAATAATAATAATAATAATAGTGATGATGATGATGCTGGCACGTAAAAAGAAACCGTTTTCTTAAAAGTACGTACGTCTCGCGAATAATGTTGGCTCCATAAATCTCTCTCTCTCTCTCTCTCTCTCTCTCTCTCTCTCTCTCTCTCTCTCTCTCTCTCTCTCTCTCTCTGCAAGTGTTGGTTTGCTGTGCTGGTTAGCATGCTAAGCAAACAGCACAATTGAAAAATAAATTGTCTCAATTCCTTTTTATCGTGTTTGTATAGCCTTTACAAGTACCTCTTCTTTTTGGTCAGACTAAGAATAAGGGTTCTGTAGGGTTAGGGTTAAGGGTCTGTGCCTATGTATTGGCGCAAGTCAGGTTCGACTTACAACACTACCGCCTGCCCGTGAGAAGCCCGCGAGAAGCTGCACACTTTGCTGCCTGTTAGGTGGCCAATAAAGGAAAATGTAAAGCAGCCCGGTGCTAAACGGAGTGCGAAGACTTTCGGCAGCAGATACGGCTCAACTGGACACAACACCCTGCAGTTGACGGCGCAGCTGCATGGCAGGCATGTGTGACGACGACAACCACCCGGCGAGACTCAAAGAAACGAAACCGAATTTAAAGAATTTTTTGCGGAACATAACAACGGCTTGCCGAAGGCCATTAACGGGGACCGGACGAAGACTGTGAACAATCCAGACACCGCAGCTGCAGGCTTGTTGTACCCCCAGCAACACTGTCGATGAAACGAACCCCAAATTTGTTTGATTCTATGCGGAATCTGAACGGAGCAGATACTTCTTCGGCCGGTCGCGAGCTTGGTGTGACGGCAGCCTGCCGCCGATAGTGTACCCAGCAACACGCTCAACCAAACGAAATAAATGATAATTTTTATTCGGAAAATAACAGCGTGTCACCGAATATCACGAACGGGGATCGGAGCCTTTGACTGCAAGACGGAAGGGCTCGACACAGAACGAAGCAGATAGCTCGGCTGCAGGCTTGGTGTGTGACGGTAGTCTGCCTGCTCATAGTCGACGACCCAGCAAGACTTTCAAGCCCAGAAAATCTATGTAATCCAAAAATTAGATAAATGTCAAATCCTTGTGAATTTTTATTCGGAATATAACAGCGTGCCACCGAATGTCGCGAACGGGAATCGGAGACCTTGACTGCGGAGACGGAAGGGCTCGACACAGAACGAAGCAGATAGCTCGGCTGCAGGCTTGGTGTGTGACGGTAGTCTGCCTGCTCATAGTCGACGACCCAGCAAGACTTTCAAGCCCAGAAAATCTATGTAATCCAAGATTTGATAAATGTCAAATCCTTGTGAATTTTTATTCGGAATATAACAGCGTGCCACCGAATGTCGCGAACGGGAATCGGAGCCCTTGACTGCGGAGATGGAAGGACTCGACACGGAACGAAGCAGATAGCTCGGCTGCAGGTTTGGTGTGTGACGATAGTCTGCCTGCTCATAGTCGACGACCCAGCAAGACTTTCAAGCCCCAAAAATCAATGTAATCCAAGATTTGATAAATGTCAAATCCTTGTGAATTTTATTTTGTAACAGAACTACTTGCCGAACGCCAGGCACCAAGAATGGGATTCTTCAGCTTACGACACTGCGTCTCGTGGCCTCGTATAGTGGCAAGTCAGATTGAAGTCACAGCAAGCTCTGCTGCCTGTTAGGGTGACAGTAAATAAAAAAAATAAAAAATGGAAACTGGAAACTGGCGGCAGCAGCAGCGTCTCGGCTGGACACACCCTGCAGTTGACGGCCTTGGCTGCAGGCATGTGTGACGACGACAACCATCAAGCGAGACTCGAAACGAAATCGAATTTAAAGAATTTTATGCGGAACATAACGGCTGGCCGAAGGCCAGGGACAGGAACCGAAGCCTGGGAATACAGACGCCGCAGCTGCAGGCTTGTTAAGCCGCCGGTAGCAGCCTGCTGCAGCCTGGAAGTGCACCCAGCAACACTCAATCAAACGAACACGAAATTTGATAAATTCTATGCGGAATCGATGCGGAAACTAACAGCTTTGATTGCGGAGACAGAAGGGTTTGACACGGAAGGAAGCGGACAGCTCGGTTGCAGGCTTTGTGTGACGGTAGACTGCCTGCCTGCTGATAGTCGTCGACCCAGCAACACTCTCAACGAAACGAAACGAAACGAAACGAAATTTGATAATTTTACTTCGGAATATAACAGCGTGCCGGCAAATGTGGCAGACGGGGATCGGAGACCTTGACTGCGGAGACGGAAGGGCTTGACACTGAAAGAAGCAGATACTTCTTCGGCAACGGACTTGGTGTGACGGTAGCCTTTCTGCCCGATAGTGTACCCAGCAACACGCTCAACCAAACGAAATAAATGATAATTTTTATTCGGAAAATAACAGCTTGCCGAATGTCACGAACGGGGATCGGAGCCGACTTTGACTGCGGAGACGGAAGGGCTCAACACCAAAAGAAAGCAGATAGCTCAGCTGCAGGCTGTGTGTGACGGTGGACTGCCTGCCTGCTGATAGTCGTCGACCCAGCAACACTCTCAACGAAACAAAACGAAATTTGATATTTTTTATTCGGAATATTATAGTGTGCCGAATATCACGAACGGGGATCGGAGCCGACTTTGACTTCAGAGACAGAAGGGCTCGACACCAAAAGAAAGCAGATAGCTCGGCTGCAGGCTCTGTGTGACGGTAGACTGCCTGCGAGCTGATAGTCGTCGACCCAGCAACACTCTCAACGAAACGAAACGAAATTTGATATTTTTTATTCGGAATATTACAGCGTGCCGAATGTCACAAACGGGGATCGGAGCCGACTTTGACTGCGGAGACGGAAGGGTTCGACACGGAAAGAGGCAGATAGCTCGGCTGCAGGCTTGGTGTGTCACGGTAGCCTACCTGCTGATAGTCGACGACCCAGCAACACTCTCAACGAAACGAAACGAAATTTGATAATTTCTATTCGGAATATCACAGCGTACCGAATGTCACGAACGGGGATCGGAGCCGACTTTGACTGCGGAGACGGAATCCGTAGTCGAGCTAAGGAAAGGCCACCGCTATACGTGATCGCACGAACGAGTCCGATTCGAGCACCGAGTCGCGAGGGAAAGCAGTACGTTTGGTGCAAGTGGGTGCTTCGCCAAGGAGAAAAGAGTAACGATAAACGTTCGTCGCACGTCTTTATTGGCAGCCGTCGGTTTCGTTCGTTCTAGCGAGCCAGCGAGCAAACGAAGTAACGACGTGCGAGGAGATGAAATCAAAGTTAAATCGTTTTGCCTCATAAGCGGTTGATTGTGTCGGGTGACAACGCTCGCGAGGGTAGGGCCTTCATACTGGTCTCCGATCGGATAGCGTGCCAGAGACAGCAGCTGCCTAAACGAATTATCATTTCGACTTCGCTCTCCCACTTATGTCTGAACACCGAATTCGTGCAACAACTCCTGAAATGTGCTCGCATCGTGACCAAGAAAGCCGTTGAGTGTGTCGGATTTCAACGGTTGCGCGAGGGTAGGGCCCTGATACTGGTCTCGGATCGAATGGCGTGCGAGGGCCAGGTGTTTAATCGAAATTCGTATTCAACTTCAAAGTGTGTTCGCTCTCCCACTTATGTCTGAACACCGAATTCGTGCAACAACTCCTGAAATGTGCTCGCATCGTGACCAAGTAAGCCGTTCAGTGTGTCAGATTTCAACGGTCGCGCGAGGGTAGGACTTTGAAACTGGCATCGGGTCGAATGGCGTGCGATGGGCCAGGGGCGTCGTAATCGAATTTCAAAGTTTGTTCCCCAACCAATTATGTCCAAACACCGATTTGGTGCAACAACTCCTGAAATGTGCTCGCGTCATGACCTAGTAAGCCGTTGAGTGTGTCGGATTTCAACGGAGGCGAGGGTGGGGCCCTGATACAGGTCTCGGGTCGAGGGCCTGGTGCGTCGTAATCGTATTTCGTATCCTCCTCCTCCTTCCCATCCTACCAATGTCGAATTACCGTGTCCGTAAGCCGTTGATTGTCGGCTAACAGCGATCGCGATGGGGTGGGGCCTTGATATTGGTCGCTGACTGCATTCCCTTTCCTCTAGCAAGCGTTAACCCCACACACCCTGGCTGTCCTAGATAATAACGATTATAACAATATCTCAAGCCTCAACAGTAACCCCCACCTTCAATCCATATTTTTTTTATTTAATTTGATCCTTCTTCTTCTGTTCTTATATACAAACAAGAATAGTTTAAGAATACTTTTTAGAGTATGTACAAAAAAGATAATAATAATAATAATAATAATAATAATAATAACTAGAGAAAGTGAATCACTTCACTTATAATAGAGAAAGTGAATCACTTATAATTGCTGCACAAAATAATGCCATAAGGACAAACTACATCGAAGCGAAAATTGATAGTGTTGATAAACAAAAAAGAAAGAACTTGTCAACTGGTGGATTTTGCAGTGCCAGCAGATCACAGGTTGAAGCTAAAGGAAAATGAAAAAATAGACAAATATCTGGACCTTGCCAGAGAAGTAAAAAAGTTATGGAATATTAAAGTGAAGGTGATACCAATTGTAGTTTGTGCACTTGGAACAGTCCCAAAAGGATTGGGAAAGGGTCTGGAATGTTTGGAAATCAGAGGAAGGATTGAAACCATTCAGAACACTGCACTGCTGCAATCTGCCAGAATACCCAGAAGAGTCCTGGAGACCTGAGGAGACTTGCTGTCACTCAGACACCGGTGAAAGACCATCAGCTAATGCTGATGTGAAAACTCAAAAGGAGCAAATAATAATAATAACTAGAGAAACTGAATCACTTCACTTATAATAGAGAAAGTGAATCACTTATAATTGCTGCACAAAATAATGCCATAAGGACAAACTACATCAAAGCGAAAATTGATAGGACCCAACAAAATAGTAAATGTAGACTTTGCGGGAATAGAGATGAGACTGTAAACCATATACTCTGCGAATGTAGCAAACTAGCACAACGAGAATACAAAACTAGACACGACTGGGTTGGGAAGGTGATCCACTGGGAATTATGCAAGAAAGTAAATTTTGACCACACAACAAAATGGTATATGCATAAACCAGAATCTGTTGTTGAGAACGAAACGCATAACATTCTCTGGGACTTTGAAATAAAAACGGATCACGTTATCCCAGCAAGAAGACCAGACCTAGTGTTGATAAACAAAAAAGAAAGAACTTGTCAACTGGTGGATTTTGCAGTGCCAGCAGATCACAGGGTGAAGCTAAAGAAAAATGAAAAATAGACAAATATCTGGACCTTGCCAGAGAACTGAAAAAGTTGTGGAACATGAAAGTGCCAGCTTCATCATCACTATTATTATTATTATTATTATTATTATTATTATTATTATTATTATTATTATTACTAATAATGACAATAATTTATTCTTTTTATTATTTAAAACTTGTCAAAATAACAAGTCTACTTAAAGTTTGTTCGTTTTATTCTTAATTACATACAAGGTTCTTAAAGAAAGAATTAGCAAACTTTGATAAGACAATACTAATCTATTTCCTATGGACGACGCCTCGTTAAGCTAACGTGCACGTCTCTCTCTCTCTGTCTCTCTCTTTCTGTCTCTCTCTCTTTCTGTCTCTCTCTCCCCTCTCTGTCTATCTCTTAGTCGGCCAAGGTTAAAGGCCAGTGACGGTGAGATTGTAACTTAAAAAAAAACCCTTATTCTTTATTTATTTCATATCTTGATTTTTATTGGGGTCAACTACTAACCCTAACAGGTTTCCATGGTGATGAGAGAGAGAGAGAGAGAGAGAGAGAGAGAGAGAGAGAGAGAGAGAGGGGGGGGGGGTTACACACAATTTCCTTATTCCTTTCTTTCTTTCTTCGACAATCTCAATTATAATATCAAGTTGAATGCCCAATTTTCAAAAGTGCCAATATAAATTAGCCTCGATAATTTGCATTATTTTGATTATTCGGACTATTGTCCTCATCGTTATTGTTATAAACAGTCTTTCTCTGAATTCTTTTAGATGACGCTTGATAAATACTATTAATTTGTATTATTCGGTCTATTGTTCACATCTTTATTGTTTTCTACACTATCTATCTGAAAGGTTGAGATGAAGCTTTTTAATTAGTATCATTTGGATTAATCAGATATTATTATTATAATTACTATTATTATTATTGCTTAAAAATTAACAAAAAACTCTTCTACTGTAAGTGTTAGAATCGCTTTTTTTTAAACGTTCAGAAGACCTAAAATACGCATTGTTCGCTTCGACAACCATAATCGGTTTCAGGAGGACACTTGACCTCGAGCAGCCAGAGGTTACGGGCGTGTGTGTGTGTGTGTGTGTGTGTGTCACTGGGGTTAAACATTAGATGGGATTTCAACTTGAAAATGCATAGAGGTTTTACGAGTTTCAGTACGTATAAAATAGACTAGAAATACCAAGAGATCTAGACACTCTATGCCGTGGGTAGGACTACAAAAAAGAACAACTAAATTTGATGTCAAACATTGAAAATGTGCGAAGCGAGAGCGAGCGGTTTGTTTTGGTGGGTCATAGGTACAAGTAGTTGACTTGGTTAATTTGTAGACGAAGTTTCCTAGCCCCGTCGGCACTCCCCCTTTCCGTGTACTCCCGTTTGCAACGAGTACTTCCTCTTTACGCCCGCTGTCGCCCCTTCGCGGGTACTCACGTTTGCAACGAGGAGCTCTCGTAAAGGGGAAGATAGATAGATATTTATTCAAACTCGTAAAAATTCGTGTTGAAGTTGGCTACCGCTAACCCTAACCCCTAACCCTAACCCCTAACCCTAACCCTACCGAGAAAATAGAGTAGAAATACCAAGAGATCTAGACACTATATGCCGTGGGTAGGACTACAAAAGAGAACAACTGAATTTGATGTAAGACATTGATAATGTGCGAAGCGATAGCGAGCGGCTTGTTTCGGTGGGTCATAGGTACAAGTTGTTGGTTTGCAACGAGTACTTCCTCTTTACGTGCTCTCCCGCCCCGTGAGCACTGTCCCATTGCGGGTAATCACGTTTGCAACGAGGAGCTCTCGTAAAGGGGAAGATAGATAGATAGATAGATAGATAGAAACAGACTGAGATAGATAGATAAAGACGAGGACAACCGTCCGATTAAATCCACTAATTACAATCGACTAGTGATGCTGCCACTAATCCTAACCTTTACCCTATCCCCTAACCCTAACCCATAACCCTAACCCATAACCCAAGTAGTTGAGTTGGTTAATTTGTAGATGTGATCTCAGGTTACGAGATCGTAGTAGGAAAACAAGTTTCCTCTAATTAATATATTTGAGCATCAGTAATTCTAAATATATAACCATTGCAAATGTTATTGTTATCATTAAGTAGTAAATCTCTTAAAAAGCTTTCTTAAATTTAGATTCATTTTAATCTTAAAACAAATCTCATGTGATTTATTTCTTGAGGCAACATCAATAATAATAATAATAAAAATAATAATAATAATAATAATAATAATAATAATAATAATAACTAGAGAAAGTGAATCACTACACTTATAATAGAGAAAGTGAATCACTTATAATTGCTGCACAAAATAATGCCATAAGGACAAACTACATCAAAGCGAAAATTGATAGGACCCAACAAAATAGTAAATGTAGACTTTGCGGGAATAGAGATGAGACTGTAAACCATATACTCTGCGAATGTAGCAAACTAGCACAACGAGAATACAAAACTAGACACGACTGGGTTGGGAAGGTGATCCACTGGGAATTATGTAAAAAATTAAATTTTGACCATACAACAAAATGGTATATGCATAAACCAGAATCTGTTGTTGAGAACGAAACGCATAACATTCTCTGGGACTTTGAAATAAAAACGGATCACGTTATCCCAGCAAGAAGACCAGACCTAGTGTTGATAAACAAAAAAAGAAAGAACTTGTCAACTGGTGGATTTTGCAGTGCCAGCAGATCACAGGGTGAAGCTAAAGAAAAATGAAAAATAGACAAATATCTGGACCTTGCCAGAGAACTGAAAAAGTTGTGGAACATGAAAGTGCCAGCTTCATCATCACTATTATTATTATTATTATTATTATTATTATTATTATTATTATTATTACTAATAATGACAATAATTTATTCTTTTTATTATTTAAAACTTGTCAAAATAACAAGTCTACTTAAAGTTTGTTCGTTTTATTCTTAATTACATACAAGGTTCTTAAAGAAAGAATTAGCAAACTTTGATAAGACAATACTAATCTATTTCCTATGGACGACGCCTCGTTAAGCTAACGTGCACGTCTCTCTCTCTCTCTCTCTCTCTCTCTCTCTCTCTCTCTCTCTGTCTCTCTGTCTGTCTCTCTCTCTCTCTCTCTGTCTCTCTCTTTCTGTCTCTCTCTCTTTCTGTCTCTCTCTCCCCTCTCTGTCTATCTCTTAGTCGGCCAAGGTTAAAGGCCAGAGACGGTGAGATTGTAACTTAAAAAAAACCCTTATTCTTTATTTATTTCATATCTTGATTTTTATTGGGGTCAACTACTAACCCTAACAGGTTTCCATGGTGATGAGAGAGAGAGAGAGAGAGAGAGAGAGAGAGAGAGAGAGAGAGAGAGAGAGAGAGAGAGAGAGGGGGGGGTTACACACAATTTCCTTATTCCTTTCTTTCTTTCTTCGACAATCTCAATTATAATATCAAGTTGAATGCCCAATTTTCAAAAGTGCCAATATAAATTAGCCTCGATAATTTGCATTATTTTGATTATTCGGACTATTGTCCTCATCGTTATTGTTATAAACAGTCTTTCTCTGAATTCTTTTAGATGACGCTTGATAAATACTATTAATTTGTATTATTCGGTCTATTGTTCACATCTTTATTGTTTTCTACACTATCTATCTGAAAGGTTGAGATGAAGCTTTTTAATTAGTATCATTTGGATTAATCAGATATTATTATTATAATTACTATTATTATTATTGCTTAAAAATTAACAAAAAACTCTTCTACTGTAAGTGTTAGAATCGCTTTTTTTTAAACGTTCAGAAGACCTAAAATACGCATTGTTCGCTTCGACAACCATAATCGGTTTCAGGAGGACACTTGACCTCGAGCAGCCAGAGGTTACGGGCGTGTGTGTGTGTGTGTGTGTGTGTGTGTGTGTGTCGCTGGGGTTAAACATTAGATGGGATTTCAACTTGAAAATGCATAGAGGTTTTACGAGTTTCAGTACGTATAAAATAGACTAGAAATACCAAGAGATCTAGACACTCTATGCCGTGGGTAGGACTACAAAAAAGAACAACTAAATTTGATGTCAAACATTGAAAATGTGCGAAGCGAGAGCGAGCGGTTTGTTTTGGTGGGTCATAGGTACAAGTAGTTGACTTGGTTAATTTGTAGACGAAGTTTCCTAGCCCCGTCGGCACTCCCCCTTTCCGTGTACTCCCGTTTGCAACGAGTACTTCCTCTTTACGTCCGCTGTCGCCCCTTCGCGGGTACTCACGTTTGCAACGAGGAGCTCTCGTAAAGGGGAAGATAGATAGATATTTATTCAAACTCGTAAAAATTCGTGTTGAAGTTGGCTACCGCTAACCCTAACCCCTAACCCTAACCCTAACCCTAACCCCTAACCCTAACCCTACCGAGAAAATAGAGTAGAAATACCAAGAGATCTAGACACTATATGCCGTGGGTAGGACTACAAAAGAGAACAACTGAATTTGATGTAAGACATTGATAATGTGCGAAGCGATAGCGAGCGGCTTGTTTCGGTGGGTCATAGGTACAAGTTGTTGGTTTGCAACGAGTACTTCCTCTTTACGTGCTCTCCCGCCCCGTGAGCACTGTCCCATTGCGGGTAATCACGTTTGCAACGAGGAGCTCTCGTAAAGGGGAAGATAGATAGATAGATAGATAGATAGATAGATAGAAACAGACTGAGATAGATAGATAAAGACGAGGACAACCGTCCGATTAAATCCACTAATTACAATCGACTAGTGATGCTGCCACTAATCCTAACCTTTACCCTATCCCCTAACCCTAACCCATAACCCTAACCCATAACCCAAGTAGTTGAGTTGGTTAATTTGTAGATGTGATCTCAGGTTACGAGATCGTAGTAGGAAAACAAGTTTCCTCTAATTAATATATTTGAGCATCAGTAATTCTAAATATATAACCATTGCAAATGTTATTGTTATCATTAAGTAGTAAATCTCTTAAAAAGCTTTCTTAAATTTAGATTCATTTTAATCTTAAAACAAATCTCATGTGATTTATTTCTTGAGCTAACATCAATAATAATAATAATAATAATAATAATAATAATAAACTACATCAAAGCGAAAATTGATAGGACCCAACAAAATAGTAAATGTAGACTTTGCGGGAATAGAGATGAGACTGTAAACCATATACTCTGCGAATGTAGCAAACTAGCACAACGAGAATACAAAACTAGACACGACTGGGTTGGGAAGGTGATCCACTGGGAATTATGCAAGAAAGTAAATTTTGACCACACAACAAAATGGTATATGCATAAACCAGAATCTGTTGTTGAGAACGAAACGCATAACATTCTCTGGGACTTTGAAATAAAAACGGATCACGTTATCCCAGCAAGAAGACCAGACCTAGTGTTGATAAACAAAAAAGAAAGAACTTGTCAACTGGTGGATTTTGCAGTGCCAGCAGATCACAGGGTGAAGCTAAAGAAAAATGAAAAATAGACAAATATCTGGACCTTGCCAGAGAACTGAAAAAGTTGTGGAACATGAAAGTGCCAGCTTCATCATCACTATTATTATTATTATTATTATTATTATTATTATTATTATTACTAATAATGACAATAATTTATTCTTTTTATTATTTAAAACTTGTCAAAATAACAAGTCTACTTAAAGTTTGTTCGTTTTATTCTTAATTACATACAAGGTTCTTAAAGAAAGAATTAGCAAACTTTGATAAGACAATACTAATCTATTTCCTATGGACGACGCCTCGTTAAGCTAACGTGCACGTCTCTCTCTCTCTGTCTCTCTCTTTCTGTCTCTCTCTCTTTCTGTCTCTCTCTCCCCTCTCTGTCTATCTCTTAGTCGGCCAAGGTTAAAGGCCAGTGACGGTGAGATTGTAACTTAAAAAAAACCCTTATTCTTTATTTATTTCATATCTTGATTTTTATTGGGGTCAACTACTAACCCTAACAGGTTTCCATGGTGATGAGAGAGAGAGAGAGAGAGAGAGAGAGAGAGAGAGAGAGAGAGAGAGGGGGGGGTACACACAATTTCCTTATTCCTTTCTTTCTTTCTTCGACAATCTCAATTATAATATCAAGTTGAATGCCCAATTTTCAAAAGTGCCAATATAAATTAGCCTCGATAATTTGCATTATTTTGATTATTCGGACTATTGTCCTCATCGTTATTGTTATAAACAGTCTTTCTCTGAATTCTTTTAGATGACGCTTGATAAATACTATTAATTTGTATTATTCGGTCTATTGTTCACATCTTTATTGTTTTCTACACTATCTATCTGAAAGGTTGAGATGAAGCTTTTTAATTAGTATCATTTGGATTAATCAGATATTATTATTATAATTACTATTATTATTATTGCTTAAAAATTAACAAAAAACTCTTCTACTGTAAGTGTTAGAATCGCTTTTTTTTAAACGTTCAGAAGACCTAAAATACGCATTGTTCGCTTCGACAACCATAATCGGTTTCAGGAGGACACTTGACCTCGAGCAGCCAGAGGTTACGGGCGTGTGTGTGTGTGTGTGTGTGTGTGTGTCACTGGGGTTAAACATTAGATGGGATTTCAACTTGAAAATGCATAGAGGTTTTACGAGTTTCAGTACGTATAAAATAGACTAGAAATACCAAGAGATCTAGACACTCTATGCCGTGGGTAGGACTACAAAAAAGAACAACTAAATTTGATGTCAAACATTGAAAATGTGCGAAGCGAGAGCGAGCGGTTTGTTTTGGTGGGTCATAGGTACAAGTAGTTGACTTGGTTAATTTGTAGACGAAGTTTCCTAGCCCCGTCGGCACTCCCCCTTTCCGTGTACTCCCGTTTGCAACGAGTACTTCCTCTTTACGCCCGCTGTCGCCCCTTCGCGGGTACTCACGTTTGCAACGAGGAGCTCTCGTAAAGGGGAAGATAGATAGATATTTATTCAAACTCGTAAAAATTCGTGTTGAAGTTGGCTACCGCTAACCCTAACCCCTAACCCTAACCCCTAACCCTAACCCTACCGAGAAAATAGAGTAGAAATACCAAGAGATCTAGACACTATATGCCGTGGGTAGGACTACAAAAGAGAACAACTGAATTTGATGTAAGACATTGATAATGTGCGAAGCGATAGCGAGCGGCTTGTTTCGGTGGGTCATAGGTACAAGTTGTTGGTTTGCAACGAGTACTTCCTCTTTACGTGCTCTCCCGCCCCGTGAGCACTGTCCCATTGCGGGTAATCACGTTTGCAACGAGGAGCTCTCGTAAAGGGGAAGATAGATAGATAGATAGATAGATAGAAACAGACTGAGATAGATAGATAAAGACGAGGACAACCGTCCGATTAAATCCACTAATTACAATCGACTAGTGATGCTGCCACTAATCCTAACCTTTACCCTATCCCCTAACCCTAACCCATAACCCTAACCATAACCCAAGTAGTTGAGTTGGTTAATTTGTAGATGTGATCTCAGGTTACGAGATCGTAGTAGGAAAACAAGTTTCCTCTAATTAATATATTTGAGCATCAGTAATTCTAAATATATAACCATTGCAAATGTTATTGTTATCATTAAGTAGTAAATCTCTTAAAAAGCTTTCTTAAATTTAGATTCATTTTAATCTTAAAACAAATCTCATGTGATTTATTTCTTGAGGCAACATCAATAATAATAATAATAATAATAATAATAATAATAATAATAATAATAATAATAATAATAATAACTAGAGAAAGTGAATCACTACACTTATAATAGAGAAAGTGAATCACTTATAATTGCTGCACAAAATAATGCCATAAGGACAAACTACATCAAAGCGAAAATTGATAGGACCCAACAAAATAGTAAATGTAGACTTTGCGGGAATAGAGATGAGACTGTAAACCATATACTCTGCGAATGTAGCAAACTAGCACAACGAGAATACAAAACTAGACACGACTGGGTTGGGAAGGTGATCCACTGGGAATTATGTAAAAAATTAAATTTTGACCATACAACAAAATGGTATATGCATAAACCAGAATCTGTTGTTGAGAACGAAACGCATAACATTCTCTGGGACTTTGAAATAAAAACGGATCACGTTATCCCAGCAAGAAGACCAGACCTAGTGTTGATAAACAAAAAAGAAAGAACTTGTCAACTGGTGGATTTTGCAGTGCCAGCAGATCACAGGGTGAAGCTAAAGAAAAATGAAAAATAGACAAATATCTGGACCTTGCCAGAGAACTGAAAAAGTTGTGGAACATGAAAGTGCCAGCTTCATCATCACTATTATTATTATTATTATTATTATTATTATTATTATTATTATTATTACTAATAATGACAATAATTTATTCTTTTTATTATTTAAAACTTGTCAAAATAACAAGTCTACTTAAAGTTTGTTCGTTTTATTCTTAATTACATACAAGGTTCTTAAAGAAAGAATTAGCAAACTTTGATAAGACAATACTAATCTATTTCCTATGGACGACGCCTCGTTAAGCTAACGTGCACGTCTCTCTCTCTCTCTCTCTCTCTCTCTCTCTCTGTCTCTCTCTGTCTCTCTCTGTCTGTCTCTCTCTCTCTCTCTCTCTGTCTCTCTCTTTCTGTCTCTCTCTCTTTCTGTCTCTCTCTCCCCTCTCTGTCTATCTCTTAGTCGGCCAAGGTTAAAGGCCAGAGACGGTGAGATTGTAACTTAAAAAAAACCCTTATTCTTTATTTATTTCATATCTTGATTTTTATTGGGGTCAACTACTAACCCTAACAGGTTTCCATGGTGATGAGAGAGAGAGAGAGAGAGAGAGAGAGAGAGAGAGAGAGAGAGAGAGAGAGAGAGAGAGAGAGGGGGGGGTTACACACAATTTCCTTATTCCTTTCTTTCTTTCTTCGACAATCTCAATTATAATATCAAGTTGAATGCCCAATTTTCAAAAGTGCCAATATAAATTAGCCTCGATAATTTGCATTATTTTGATTATTCGGACTATTGTCCTCATCGTTATTGTTATAAACAGTCTTTCTCTGAATTCTTTTAGATGACGCTTGATAAATACTATTAATTTGTATTATTCGGTCTATTGTTCACATCTTTATTGTTTTCTACACTATCTA
Source organism: Doryteuthis pealeii (assembly GCA_023376005.1). Lineage (NCBI taxonomy): Eukaryota > Metazoa > Mollusca > Cephalopoda > Myopsida > Loliginidae > Doryteuthis > Doryteuthis pealeii. The sequence goes on along the minus strand of JALAJA010000214.1, from coordinate 35,953 downwards.
TCTGAAAGGTTGAGATGAAGCTTTTTAATTAGTATCATTTGGATTAATCAGATATTATTATTATAATTACTATTATTATTATTGCTTAAAAATTAACAAAAAACTCTTCTACTGTAAGTGTTAGAATCGCTTTTTTTTAAACGTTCAGAAGACCTAAAATACGCATTGTTCGCTTCGACAACCATAATCGGTTTCAGGAGGACACTTGACCTCGAGCAGCCAGAGGTTACGGGCGTGTGTGTGTGTGTGTGTGTGTGTGTGTGTGTGTCGCTGGGGTTAAACATTAGATGGGATTTCAACTTGAAAATGCATAGAGGTTTTACGAGTTTCAGTACGTATAAAATAGACTAGAAATACCAAGAGATCTAGACACTCTATGCCGTGGGTAGGACTACAAAAAAGAACAACTAAATTTGATGTCAAACATTGAAAATGTGCGAAGCGAGAGCGAGCGGTTTGTTTTGGTGGGTCATAGGTACAAGTAGTTGACTTGGTTAATTTGTAGACGAAGTTTCCTAGCCCCGTCGGCACTCCCCCTTTCCGTGTACTCCCGTTTGCAACGAGTACTTCCTCTTTACGTCCGCTGTCGCCCCTTCGCGGGTACTCACGTTTGCAACGAGGAGCTCTCGTAAAGGGGAAGATAGATAGATATTTATTCAAACTCGTAAAAATTCGTGTTGAAGTTGGCTACCGCTAACCCTAACCCCTAACCCTAACCCTAACCCTAACCCTAACCCTACCGAGAAAATAGAGTAGAAATACCAAGAGATCTAGACACTATATGCCGTGGGTAGGACTACAAAAGAGAACAACTGAATTTGATGTAAGACATTGATAATGTGCGAAGCGATAGCGAGCGGCTTGTTTCGGTGGGTCATAGGTACAAGTTGTTGGTTTGCAACGAGTACTTCCTCTTTACGTGCTCTCCCGCCCCGTGAGCACTGTCCCATTGCGGGTAATCACGTTTGCAACGAGGAGCTCTCGTAAAGGGAAGATAGATAGATAGATAGATAGATAGATAGATAGAAACAGACTGAGATAGATAGATAAAGACGAGGACAACCGTCCGATTAAATCCACTAATTACAATCGACTAGTGATGCTGCCACTAATCCTAACCTTTACCCTATCCCCTAACCCTAACCCATAACCCTAACCCATAACCCAAGTAGTTGAGTTGGTTAATTTGTAGATGTGATCTCAGGTTACGAGATCGTAGTAGGAAAACAAGTTTCCTCTAATTAATATATTTGAGCATCAGTAATTCTAAATATATAACCATTGCAAATGTTATTGTTATCATTAAGTAGTAAATCTCTTAAAAAGCTTTCTTAAATTTAGATTCATTTTAATCTTAAAACAAATCTCATGTGATTTATTTCTTGAGCTAACATCAATAATAATAATAATAATAATAATAATAATAATAAACTACATCAAAGCGAAAATTGATAGGACCCAACAAAATAGTAAATGTAGACTTTGCGGGAATAGAGATGAGACTGTAAACCATATACTCTGCGAATGTAGCAAACTAGCACAACGAGAATACAAAACTAGACACGACTGGGTTGGGAAGGTGATCCACTGGGAATTATGCAAGAAAGTAAATTTTGACCACACAACAAAATGGTATATGCATAAACCAGAATCTGTTCTTGAGAACGAAACGCATAACATTCTCTGGGACTTTGAAATAAAAACGGATCACCTTATCCCAGCAAGAAGACCAGACCTAGTGTTGATAAACAAAAAAGAAAGAACTTGTCAACTGGTGGATTTTGCAGTGCCAGCAGATCACAGGGTGAAGCTAAAGGAAAATGAAAAAATAGATAAATATCTGGACCTTGCCAGAGAACTGAAAAAGTTGTGGAACATGAATGTGAAAGTGATACCAATTGTGGTTGGTGCACTTGGAACAGTCCGAAAAGGATTGGAAAAGGGTCTGGAAAGTCTGGAAATCAGAGGAAGGATTGAAACCATTCAGAACACTGCACTGCTTCAATCTGCCAGAATACCCAGAAGAGTCCTGGAGTCCTGAGGAGACTTGCTGTCACTCAGACTCCAGTGAAAGACCATAAGCTAATGCTGATGTGAAGACTACAAAACTGCAAATAATAATAATAATAATAATAATAATAATAATAATAATAATAATAATAATAATAATTTATTCTTCTCATTATTTAGAACTTGTTAAAAGAACAAGAACAAGGAATGTACATTGAAACTTTAAAAAAAAGTAGCCAAAAATTGAGTCGACAACAAGTAATCCATTTCCTTTTAGGTCGAATGACGAAGCCAAGTGAACCAGGCTGGTCGTCATGGTAACGCAAGAGAAGAAGAGGGTAAAGGACTAAGAGGGTCGGCACACTGCTCGCTTTTTTCTTTCTTTCTTTCTTTCTTTCTTTCTTTCTTTCTTTCTTTCTGTGATTTATTTATTCTTTATTTCTCACTTTTACGAAGTTTGAATTTTAGTTAATTCAATCGCATTTGAACTTGGAAAATGCACAATTTCTCGATGATAATTATTGTGTATTTTCCCTTTTTTTTCTCGAACCATCATCATCAGCATCAGCATCATTTATTGCCGTACAAATTAAACCTTGCCCTAACCCAACACTGCTTCTTTCTTTCTTTCTTTCTTTCTTTCTTTCTTATCGATCGATAGATAGATAGATAGATAGATATGAACAGACTGAGATAGATAGATAGATAGATAGATAGATAGATATGAACAAACTGAGATAGATAGACTAACAGACATACTGAGATAGATAGATAGACAGATAGATAGATAGATAGATAGATAGATAGATAGATAGATAGAGACTAGGATAGATAGATAGATAGATAGAAACGTTGTGATTTAGAATTTTGGCTGCACACACGCATTTCTCTTGCAAGTGATTTATTTCTTGAGAAGACATTATTATTATTATTATTATTATTATTATTATTATTATTATTATTATTATTATTATTATGTTGTAAATATTCTAAAAAGTTAACATTGAAAGTTAAAAAAAAGAAGCCTTATTCTGGGCTTGGTTGAATAATTGCACACACGCAATTCTCATGTGTGAGTCTTACTCGTGGGGAGATCTTGATTAAAAACTTCGCTGTTGTGATTTTGAATTTTGGCTGCACACACGCATTTTTTTGGAAGTGATTTATTTCTTGAGAAAACATTATTATTATTATTATTATTATTATTATTATTATTATTATTATTATTATTATTTTATTATGTAAATATTCTAAATTATTATTATTATTATTATTATTATTATTATTATTGTTGTTGTTGTTGTTAAAGGCTGGCTTAGCCCAGTCGGTAGAGCGTTTGACTAGAAACTACAAGGTTCCTGGTTCGATATCGGCCCTAGCCAACTCACCGTATGAGTAGCACAAGGATCTGTGCGGTAAAGTGAGGAGCTGATGGTAGGTGTGGCACCCCACCTCAGATGCCTAAACAATCTCCTTGGTCTAGTGCTATCTAAAAGGGTATAGACTCCCTCGTTGTCTGATTGATGCCGACTTTAGGCCACCCCAACGACTTTAATTACATTGAAAGTTTTTAAAAAATCTTATTCTCTGCTTTACAACGAAGTGCACACACGCATTTCTCGCTTCATTTAACGAGCGAGGCGGAGACACCAGTAGCTCCTCCCCCTTCTACTCGCTCAAGCAACACTTATGCAGAGAGACGGGGGGAATGAGGGAGCAACACCAAAGAATTATAGAGAGGGGTGTAATCCAGCGTCGCAACACTCTTGCCTGTTGCTTCGCTTCTTATTGTATGTTGCCTTGACGACGACGACGAGACAGAGATGAAAAGAGAAAGGAGAGGTTAGCGAGCGAGATGACCACATGCCTGCTGCTTCGCTTCTTACTGACTGTTGCCTTGACGACGCATCGGAATCTATCAAATAATAATAATAATAATAATAATAATAATAATAATATTTAAATCTTCTAAAAAGTTTAAAGTTAGATTAACTTTCAAGTTAAATTCCTTTTATTTTAAGTACATCTGACCTTTGCAAACATTCTGTTTTAGAATTCGACAACAGTGTTCTATTTCATCGTACGTCGTCGACTGTCGCTGGCTGGTTACTATGGTGACGTAGAATAAGAGAAACCACTATAGCAGACGGTTTGCTTCTTTCTTTCTTTCTTTATTTCTTTATTTCTTTATTTTATCTATTTATTTTTCCATGAACAAAAAGTTGGAATTTTAGATTTTAGATTATATGGAATTTAAACTTGGAAATGCAGAATTTTAAAAGTGCGCAGATAATTGGAGACGAGCTATGATGACTGCTTGCTAAGGGGGTGGGTTGGATGAACACAAGTCTAAGATAGGTAGAGGAGGGAGAGCAAAGCTTTCTAAGAGAGAGAGAGAGAGAGAGAGAGAGAGAGAGAGAGAGAGAGAGAGAGAGAGAGAGAGAGTCAATTGAGTTATTCATTTAGGAAGAAACATTTGTCGAAGGAAGACGTCGAATTAGAACTGTGTGTTTCTCTTGATTAGTAGATACAAATAACCTAACACAACCACATTAAATCAACACAATTACACACACAACACATAGCGACGACGAGAGAATACTCAGCGACAGTCCTGGAGACCATTGGATTTTGAAAGCTAAGTGTTTTTTTTTTCTTGTTCTTTTTCTTCAACTTTTTGGCCATTTTATTGTTTAAGAATGTATCATTAGAATTGCACATTTTTATTTGTTATCGTTAAATGTAATCCTTAATTTGTTCGCTGATGATGATTTTAATTCATCTTCTTATTAAAATCACCTCCTCAACAACAAACGGGTCCCATCGTTGTTGGCCGCCGTTCCTAGTCGTTTGTCTCTTGAAGGTGTCCCGACGCCGCTCGCTCCTTGTGTCAGTCTATCAGCGAAGGTCTAGCCACCCTTCTGGTGGTACGTGTTCACAAGACAATGCTGGGACGCAATCGAGGGGTCACCCGGCCTTTGCGTCCTGGTCATTTGTCTCTTGAAGGTGTCCCGGTCCGTATGTCAGTCTATTAGCGAAGGGCTAGCCACCCTTCTGATGGTACGTGTTCGCAAGACAATGCTGGGACGCAATCGAGGGGTCCGCCGGCCTTTGCGTCCTGGTCATTTGTCTCTTGAAGGTGTCCCACTCGATAAGTGTCTGTGCTGCAGATGGTCCTCTCCGACCGGTCCTCCAGACTTAAATGAAGTGTCCCGAGTGTAGTGTTGGTGTTAATAGTCCTCTCTGACCGGCCCTCAAGACGTAATAGACGTTTCAAGTTGATCGCTGCTGGTACTGAAGGGCCACTCCGACCTGTTGTCTACACTCAGCGAGTGTCCCAAGTGGAGTGACGGTGTTGAGGGTCCTCTCCGGCCCGCCCTCTGACCTAAGTGAGTATTCAACCACCTGTGAGTATATATTTTTTTTTTATTCATTTACACTTTTTTTCTACTTTTTATGAATGTAATCCCAAAAGTAAGGTCTCCCCAAATCTTTAGAAATCACAGAAACGTTTGTTTATTGTCAATGATGTTGACATCATTTTAAAGTTTGAACGTGTATCTATTTTTTTACATAATCACCATTTCGATCTATGTATTTTTGTAAGCACTATGGCTATTTTCGTATGACCATATCATACCAGCTCATTGTTACCTTGTCGTCGAGGAAGTGTTTAACCTTGACAACATTGCAAACTCTCAACACCACTTGCGGACGTTTTTTACATACATGCATGACTCACCATACACTTCTATTAACTAGTGATGAATTTCAATCAGTTTAATAACTTTTGTATTCAAAAATCAAATAATTGCACAAACTTCACACTGCCATATCAAGGCTGAGCATAGCAGCCAGGTGCATGCAGGAGCAGGCAGATGCAAAACAAACACAACAGTGGTACTAATAGCTGCATGATCAGTTCCTCTGAATCCCCTGCAAATTGAAGACCTTATTTTGGGGAATATTCTTGTATATCTAAACATTTTTGCAAATGTTGTATTGTAGAATGAACATCATACTCTCTTTCACAGGAAGACTGTGACTAACATCCAGTCACCAGAAAAAAAAACCCCAAAAAACAGTGTAACAGAATACATTCTGTAACATCATTGTTAACATCATTGCAAACTCTCAACACCACTTGCTTCTGGGCTCATCACGTAATTGGTATATCCAATCAGCCTCTCTCTCACTTAACCCCACACACAAGAATAAACATTTTACCGAGCCAACATATGGGTAAAAATATCGACATTAAAACCAACAGCCAATTAAAATCCTGGAAATAGACTTGACCAATAGAATAGCCCAAATGTTATTAAAAAGAAAGAAAGAATAGTGAAATACAAAAAGAGAGAGAGAGAGAGAGAGAGAAAGAAAAAATAAATTGAAACAAAATTACTTAACTCTTTACCTACCAAATTTCCAAATTACTGAATTGTTTGATAAAAGCAAAACAAGCATGGTATATTATTTTTGCTATGGGAGCAGAACTTCTCTCAGAATATTGTCCCTGTTAATTCATCGGAAGACCTTAAGAAAAAAGAAATTAAACTGATGCTAAAACTTTGTTGTTTTTTTCACAGACTGTCTGCTTCTAAAAGAGCAAAAGTTAAAGTTCAGACCCAATTTTTTGTCTTTCTAAAGATATTTTTGTTGTTGTAATATGCAACTATCTTAATAGCGTTCTTCCAGCTAAACGTAAGTCAATTGGCTTTCCAAATCTTTCCTTCTTTATTTTACTATGGGGTAATCTCCAATGTCAAATCATCCAGAAAATCCAGTAAAATTGTCACCCACTCTCTTCAATTTGTGTGGACTATGTTAAAGTTAGACAATCCCCAATTTGAGCTTCCAATTCCAAAAATTGGTTGAGTTATGTTGATTTTTAGCTCTCCAAATTTTATGGGGTTGGTGGAAAATGGCAACTTTTTGTAATCTATTTTTGGTTGACTTTAAAACTATTTGATAACATTTTTGGATTCCTTGGGCAAAAGGTTTTTATAAACCAATTTTTAGGAGTAGGGAAACTCTAGAACTCATTTTACAGGCAAAAATAGGTTACAAAATCTTGCCATTTTTTGTGAACCCCCTCAAATTTGGAGAGCTAAAAATTGACCTAACTTTGCCAATTTTTGGAATTGGATACTCAAATTTTGGGATTGTCTAACTTTATCATAGTCAACACTTGGACAAAATTTCAGAAAAATTGAAATGGGTGGGTGATATGGCCTGGATGATTTGACATGGAATTACCCATATACATATATATGTATACATACATATACGTGGAATTACCCTATATTGAAATACATTTTTAATGATTAACATTTTTTTTTTCAGTTCTGGATCAGTGAAGTCTACAACAGTTTTTACAACTTTTCCGATGTCTTTGTGGAAATTTTTGATGGTGGCCGCGGTAACGTCTCCTTGTCGAATGTCAGCTTGGATCTTGAGAAAGAAGACAAGTTAGTAGTTTTAGTCATTTGTCATGCAATCTTAATTTGCTTTCGGAAATGGGTTGGATGGGGTGAAGGTAAGGGGAGCAGTTAAATAATTATAATTGGTGGAGGAGGAGGAGGAGGAGTTGGGGGAGGAGGAGTATTAGTCATTTGTCATTTAGTCATCACTTGAAATCTATATGTATAGTTATCTCTACGCTTGAAAGTGCTAATTTGGTTGGATTTTATGGCATGTCAACCCTTGTTGGATTATTTCATGCCAAAGATTTTGTTCATTCTTGATGGGTATTCAACATTTTTTAAAGACTCAATTTTCTTTTTAAGCTCATTTTTTCTATATAACCTATAGATGGGACCCTAACAGGTACTACCATACAAACCCAGTGATGCTGATAGCGTTTTGATTTAGTGTGTCATGGGATGCACATATTTGCTTCTAATGAGTCCCCGTAAAAATGTATGGTTCTAAATTAAAGTTTCTTAATAAATTGAAGGGTTTTTATTTAGGATCTGGAGAAACTACTAAAGCCATCTAACTCCTACCTTGTAACCTATCCTGAGTAATTAATTTCTAAGAAACTATTGAAATGTATTTACAGTTAGCTTGAAATGGTGAGGGAAGAAAAAAGAAAAACACTGGGATGCATGGATAAGATTTTACTGCATCTTTTCAGATTTTTTGTGTGTCAGGGACGCGTCCTATGTCCCTATCAGCATCTCTGCAAACCATAAAATAGAAATTTTGAATTACAACATGAATTTGTTTTTTTTAAATTCTATATTTTTAATTTAATTTTTTCAACCAGTCAGTCTCTGATTGTTTCTCTGGACAATATGACCACAAACCAAGAAGGATTCCTCGTCCTTTCCTTAGATGACTCCGTTGAATCAATAAAGACGTTCTTGAAGAATATTCAGAATGAGACAGTCATTCTGAAATTGACCATTTCTCAAAAGGTAACAAGTTTATTATTTTTTCAATTTTTTTTTCTTTTCTGAATATGACAGCATTTGAGATTTGTGTAAGGCTATACAAGGTAAAAGCTTAGCAGCCATACAACCACCTGTTCAGGGTATGGTGCATTCTGGGAACACGGAGGAAAGTTGCCATGACACAGGGTGAGATAAACAATTTATCTGGTTCCACACATATAATTTTTATCGTTTTTTCAATGATTTCTTTCTCTCTGTATGACAAACTATTTTAGCATTTGAGATTTGAGCAAGGCTATACCAAGTAAAAGCTTGGCAGCCATACAATTGGAGTTTTTGATTGGAGGCATGCATCTTGATTTACTACTAACTTACAATTATTGTGAACGTTTTTAGCAAGGAAATTATTAGTGATATTTAATAGGCTTTTAGGCTTATCTTTGGGCAGTATGGAGTGCCCCTTCATTGCTATTACTCTCAGCCCCACTCCAACCTGGAATAGTAGTGTGACAATATCCCCCCCCCGCCTCTAGTGCATATTCTACTCTTCTCACCATGGCTTCGTCTAAGGCTGTGATTGTCTTCATATTCTGGACTCCACTGTTGTGTCTTTGATTAAAACTGCACCTCGGGTACAAGAAAAATAAATAACAAAGAGAAACAAAAAAAGACAGAATAGGGGGTACATTATGATCCAAAAGGAAGGTGTAGCACTCACAAATTTCTCATCTTTCCTTGTTCTCTGAAAGTTTTTTTGTTTTTTTTTTAAGATTGTAAGCACCAAATGTATGTCAGCCAGTGACTGGTCAATGACCCCTGAACTAGATTTAAAAAAAAACGGAAGTTCCAAATTTTCTGCAGAAAAGCAGAAATGGATATGTCCCTTTCCCCACCCCAGGACCACAAACAGAATTGAGGAACCTTTTTCTTTTTCTTTTTTTCGCTGGGGTCTCACGTTTTTCGGCTTCTACTGGGGGGTGTTTTGGCTAACCGTGAATTGCAAGATTGAGGCATTTCTTTACCTCCTCCTTTTCCCTAATCTCAATTATCTACCAAGAGCTGAATGGGTGACCCAACAGGTCCCGTTTTGTCTAGTTCTATATGAAGTCTATTTTGGTTTTTCATTCATGAAGATTCATTCTGGTTGTTCTTATTTTTCAGTTAAATGATTCCCACATCATTGATATTTTTAACAAGAAGAAAGGTAAGTTTTATTGGATTAACTTCTGGGTATAAGCCATACACAACTTCCTGTGAGAAATGAATAATAATTAGAATTGCATTCTGGGTAAAATGAATCTTTTAATTACTATAAAAGGAAGTATTGTGTTAGTATAGCATTTAATTCTAAGACTAACAGCAACAAATAAATGAATTAAAACTTAGTTTAATTCTAACAATTTATTAAAGAACAAATAAGACAATGAGTAACAATATAAAGTCCTTCCTTTTATTGTGTTAGTATAGCATTTAATAATAAGACTAACAGCAACAAATAAATGAATTAAAACTGAGTTTAATTTTAACAATTTATTAAAGACAATCTTTTCCAATAAATTATATATTTCTGAAAAATGATAAATGAAACTTACAAAGGAAATCATTGGATAACTTATTGGTATAAGCCATAAACAGTTTCCTGTTTGAAATAGATAGCAATTGACATTGCATTCTGGGTAAAATTAATATTTTAATTACTATAATATATGTAGAATAAATGAAGGAAAAAACTTTAGATTTACTTCATTGTAATAATTTATTTCAACTGCATCATCAGACACGAGCAAAAACCCAACCCTTTTTATCATTTAGGCACTAGAAAGTGGTGGCTGAGGGTCAACCACCAGTTTATCGATACTTATTTATTGATACACATTAAGTTCATGAAAACATTTCTACCAATTTATTAATACACCTGAAGTTAGTGAAAATTATTTCTACCAATTTGAAGATACTAAGAACTTGAAACTGAAAGTTTTATCGAAAGGATTTGATTAAGCATTGAATAACCCAAAAAGGATTATAAGAACTAGAAGAAAAAACGCCCTCTGGTGGGTGGGGTGGGGGGTGTAATAATTATTTTTTGAAAGATCTTGTCTGACAGAACTGGGAGTTGAAAATTCAATGTTAGAAGGTTTGTATCATAAATATCATCGACTTTATTAAAGGAGTAGATAAAATGTTACGTGTATCTATTAATTATTAATTAAATGATTATTTTAAATATTTTACACATCAATTTCACACAAAATCGTAGCTATTTATTTATTTGTAAACTTTTTAGTTAACCTCTTGATACTGAAAAAAGAGTGAGAGTAAAAAATAATTTGAAAAAATCTGTTTACCAGGTTGTTCTTTATTTTGTGTGTTGACGATTTTCGATATTGTGACGTAAGTAGTGACATAGTTTCGGTTACAGACAAATGGAGACTGAATATCCATTATTACTAGATTTTTTTTTCTAATTCTTTATTTTTTTCTAATTTTTCAGGATGGAGTGATCTAATCAGTTGTTTTCGAAAGGATGTCACAGTTGATGCTATCGTGCTGGTCGGCAATGAAGCCACAAAAGGCAAAGATAATGGTTGCCCTTTATCTCCTGTGCGTATAGATCTCCTCACGTGCAAGTCACCTTTTAATTTCACTGTCCAACTCATCAGCCACGGCATTGACCACTTCTCTTTGGACAATCACGTAATCAGCCTTTTGGAGAATAACGTTCTTAATGAGTCCATTCCTCTCACCAATTACACCACGCAGAACGGAAAAGTCAACATTTCATTTGCAATATCTCAGTCATTTAATGAGGTAAGTCATGCTGAGGGTGTCTATCCACTTTTCACTAGCCAGGGAGATAGTTTTTGCATCTGAGGTGGAGATCCACACCTACTGTGAGCCCACACTTTACCATGCAGATCCAAACTGTGCTACACTGCACAGATCAGATTACCCAAGTGGTGCTATTCATGTGCTGAGTTGGAAAGGACTGGTATTGAAGCCGGAACCCTGTGATTCCAATGCAGATGCTCTACTAACTGAGCTAAACCAGCCCTACTCCTACTATAAAAATTCAATAATAAATGATTTTAGATATGAAAATGTATTGGAAATGATTTTTACTATAAAAATGCATTGGAAATGATTTTTACTATAAAATGCATTGGAAATGATTTTTAGTATAATAATGCATTGGAAATGATTTTTACTATAAAAATGCATTAGAAATTATTATAATTTTTTTTTTTTTGCTATAAAAATGCATAAGAAATGTTTTGTTTTTTTTGCTATAAAAATTCATAAGAAATGAGTTTTTGCTATAAACTTGCATAAGAAATGATTTTTACAATAAAAATGCATAAGAAATGATTTTTACAATAAAAATGCATAAGAAATGATTTTTACAATAAAAATGAATTGGAAGTGATTTTTATTATAAATTATGATCCCTAACCCTAAAGCTATTTTATCTCCAATTTTCTCTTCTTTTTCATTACAGAATTCAACTTACAGTATTAATTTAGAATTGAAGCTCACACCTCACCTGTTTATTATTCTTGACAGTTTGTATTTTGGGGCACAAACTGTTCCTGTAATTCCTTTAAACCAAACATTCAAGGTAAGCTCCAAGGTCTTTTAGCGATTGTCTCCCCCTGCTGGTTTAGACTTGGCTCCAGAGAAGGGTTATCTTCCTCTACTGCGAGGGTTTTCGCTAATAGGATGCTGAGTATTTAAACGGCAACCCAGCAAATTTTCTCTCTCTTTTACTAAACTAGCCGGACGAGTAGAGACGCATGGTGTCTCTGTCTACTAATGCAAGGGGGGCTTTGTTACCCCACGTTTAGGCTCGTATCCATGAGGGTACACTGCCTTATAGACCCCCTTCTGTGGGTTATTTCTCAATTAAGTGACTCTCCCCACTTTGTCGTCGGGGTGGCCTAAAGTTGGTATCAGCTAGACAGCGAGGGGGTCTATCCCCTTTTCATTAGCGCCAGAGCAAGGAGATTGTTTTGATATCTGAGGTGGAGCATCACAACTACCATCAGCTTCTCACTTTACTGCACAGATCCCTGTGCTACTCATGAACTAAGTTGGCAAGGGCCAGTATCGAACCAAGAACCGTGTGGTTCCTAGACAGATACTCTACCGACTGTGCTAAACTACAGAATATTACATATGTTAAAACCTTCTTATTATACGTATTTAAAAATATCAAAAGTGAGTGAATAGGAATTTTTCTCTCAAATCTAGCGTATTTTCTTTCTTTTCTTTTTTTTTTAAGAATTGAATAATGAATGCTCCCCATTTATTGGACTTTTAATAAGTGAATATTTAAAAATAATTAAAAATTTAATAATTAAATATAATTAAATATAAATAACTTATCTATTAATGTGATTAATTTATTAGTTATAGTTATTAGTAATGATATATTTATGTATTTTAAATATTATAATGGCAATACAAATAAGATAAATATTATAATGACATAAATATTATACATTTGTATAAGTTTTATATATAAAAGTTATAGTTATCAAATATACTCTATATAAATTAAATAAAATTAAATATAAATAAAAATCTAGCTTAATTTTTTAAAAATAAATTGAATAATGAATGCCCCCATTTAATGGGCTTTATCATAGCCTCCCTTTTTTTTTTAAATGAAATTTTTTTCTTCTTTTTTTCTTTGTTTTTTAGACTTACCCAGATAAAAATCCAGCTCAAATGGTCACCCCTGAATATCTTCAACTTGTAAGTCTATTTTCATATTCTGTCTGTCTGTATGCATATATGTTTGTTTGTACAATGACCAAGTGCACACCCTTTTATAAAATGAAAATTGGTGGAGACCAGCAAAAACTAAAGTTCAATAAAATCCACGTCCTATATTTGACCGTGAGTGGGTTAAAAAATAACTCTTTTACCCCTAAAAACACACACACACACACACACACACACACACACACACATATATATATATATGTATATATATATATATATATGGGAGAGAGAGAGAGAGAGAATAAATTGAGGAAAAAACTTTATATTTGCTTCATTGTAATAATTTATTTCAACTGCATAATCACAGCATCTTCAGACAAAAGCAAAACATGATTATTACTGACGGAATTGCCCAGAATACAAGAATTTGAATTTCTAGAACTTATTAGTGGTGGTGGTGGTGAGGGTGGGGGTCTTAGTATGGGAGGGTAGTAGGTGTGGGGCTAGTAGATTTGGCTGAGGGGAGGTCAGAGAGGGATAGAATATATGTTAGTTACATGGAGGCAACTCACCATATAACTAACATATATCCTATCCATCTCCCCCTTCACCTCATCCAAATTTAATATACAACCCTCTATCTTAAATCTACGAACATGTTGACTGTTCCTTCTACTCGCTATCTACAACCTTTTCTGATTGTATCCCGTTTAAGGACACAACAATAACTATATTGTGGAAAATGTGAAATAACTGAAATACTACTACGGATATTGATACTACTACTACAACTACTACTACTATCAATACAAATATTTGTCTGGTATATATATATATATATATATATATTTGTTTCTTTACTTTAAGGTTCCGTCTGATTCATCCAACTTTGCCTCTTGCTATTGTGAAGTGAGCACCTCTACGTACTACCCCTTTGTAAAATTTAATAGTTCTGCATTCCGCACTGAAAATTGTCACAAGAAGTGCAATGAATTAATTTCCATGACTCCGAGCACTCCGACCTCCCTGCCCAAAGTCTCTCTAAAAAGGGACGTAGTCATGACCCCGAACGCTGTTTATTATGTAGCTAAGAGTAACGTCACAGATTTGAACAGTTCCAATTTGAGTTACAAAGACGAAATATCAGCTACTGCTACGATTCCTTCGACACCAGAACAATACACAACAGCAAATGCGAGTTCGACACCAAAATCGTCCGCAACTGCACCTGGACATTCGACATCGGTAGAATACACAACAGCAAATGCGAGTTCGACACCAAAATCGTCTGCACCTGGACATTCGACATCGGTAGAATACACAACAGCAAATGTGAGTTCGACACCAAAATCGTCTGGACATTCGACATCGGTAGAATACACAACAGCAAATGCGAGTTCGACACCAAAATCATCTGCAGTTGCACATGAACTTTCTACATTGATATTAGATACAACTGCAAATACACTGACACCAGAACGATCTGTCACTGAAGATGAAGATTCGACACCGGTAATATATGCAACTGGAAGTTCGACTTCAGTACCACTCTCAACTGCAGATGAACAGACAACGTCAGTACTGTCTTCAACTGTAAATGGAAGTTCGACAACACAACCATCTACAACTGCACATTCGACATCAGTAATATATACAACTTCAAATGGAAGTTCGGCACCGGTATCCCGATCAATTGCACATGAATATTCAACGTCGGTACTTTCTTCAACTGTAAATGGAAGTTCGACACCACAAGCATCTGCAACTGCCCGCGGACATTCAACACCGGTACCTTATACAACTGTAAATGGAAGTTCGACAACGGTACCATCTTCGACTTCTAAATTGGCCACATCTAGCCGTAGCACATCAACACAAATCTCTACACTGTATTTATATATCAATGAGATGGGATTATATGACAATTTAGATCATTGGATTGAATTAAAAGGTAAGTTATGCTGCAATTTTATATCATAATTTTATCGCCTTCTTATAACTAGCCAATATATGCACCTTCCGGGTGCAAGTATTTAAGTTTTAATGTAATAAAATATTAGAATAAATTAGAAAGGCTAATGAAACTAAATAAGAATGCAGATAAAAAGATTTGAAACAGAGAGAGGTACAATCGAAAAATAGAAACTTACTCTTCTATCACTCTGATCTTTCATTGCTGAATTTTCCTAGCTTAATCATTTAGTTAAAATAGAAAGTAAAGAATAAAATGACACTTATTTCTTCTGGTTAAAGAATTCCTTTTAAGATTTATCCCTGTTTTGTTTTTTTTTTTTGTTTTTTGTTTTGTTTGATTCTGGCCGTTGTCAATTCAGTACATTAGTAGCACAGCTTGGATCTGTGTGGTAAAGTGGAGAGCTGATGGTAGGTATGGCACTCCACCTTCGATGTAATAATAATCTCCCTGGTCTAGAGCTAGTATGTATGTGTTTCCAAGCTCTCCACATGAGCAGGATGTGAGAAAAAAATCAACTTTTTAAACATCTATAATAAAACTGTCACCATCAACTTTCCAATTCCCTTAGTTATTTACATTACATTATCAATGATAATTAAATAATCGTTATTCAATCTCCATTAGCATCTTTTGTAAATATGAAAGTACAATTAATGCATTTTCCTAAACTCTAGGTATAAAATAAGCCTAATGGGTTGATATGCCATTAATATTAATCCTATTGCCCCAGGAAAAAAATCATGATGCACTTACATTTGTAATATGAGCAATTTCTACGAAAAAGGAATAAACCACTTAATGATGTTTACTAACTCATAGATCCTCACAAAAATATTGTTGAAATTTAACCGTTCCATGTTATTGACAACTTCCTAATAAATTATGATTTATCAAATGTATAATTTAAATCCATGATCTTTTATTAGGGCCAAAGGTTTAAACTGCTGCATATAGCGAAGGTTTTCGGCTAGTAATAATAATAATTTCTCATTGGTAAATATAAATAACTCTTATTAAGATCAGTGATTTAAATATTATGGATTTAATATCCTGTGACTGCAGTTTCGTTCGTACTTGCAATCGTCAAAATGTTATAACTAGCTTATTATATAGCTAAGAGTAACATGAAATCTGTGATGTTACTCTTAAATTAAAATCCATCATCTCTTATTAGTGACAAACGCTTAAAATGCTGCGTATAGGGAAGGTTTTCAGCTAGTAATAATAATGATGATTTTTTTTTTTTTTTCTTTGTGCAGGGAATGAATCAATTGGATTCGTCGGTTCTTATGTTTTGGTTCACAATGTTAATGGGCGAACGAATTCAACAAGCTTTTCCTTAAGCAATCTGAAAACTCCAAAGACGGAAGAATTTTTGTATATCAACTTTAATACTCCTGGTGCAGGTCTCTTATTAAAGGTCAGTTGAATTCTTTCTCATTATAAATCATCCATTTCTCCAATTAGGGGAGAGAGAGAGAGAGAGAGAGAGAGAGAGAGAGAGAGAGAGAGTAAGTACACAGAAGCGATGACGCTAATCTGTTTCAATCGAACATAATGAAAAGAATGAAAGAAAAATAGTGAGAGAGATTATTATGCTTTTTACATATTGAACTATTCAGCAATAGCTCTTAAGTAAACATATCAAACGTTGTAATAATTAAATTATCATAATGTGGTATATCCACAGGTCCTGTTAGTGTAATGTATAAATGCATGTATGGATATACAGGGATGTGTTTTAACCTAAAAGAGGGTCAGACAAAAATTGCCTTGGTAGACACGTTCGAAATGACGGCACCACGCCAATGACTAAGAGTACACAGCAAAATTTGTTTTTTCTTTGTAAAAAGTAATCTTATTATAATGGAGATTGTGTGTTTTCCTGCCTGTAACCGAAATTATATTACCATTCCAGTCACAATTCCCTTAATTATTTACATCACATTCTCTATGATTTTATCTTTATTTAAACCTGAATTATTAATAAAATTATTTTACATAATTCATACTGTTGGCCTTATCTACATACCAGTAATGTGCAATTGTATTTATATATACAACAAAATAGCAATTTACAGTGTGAACAGCAAGGCTAATTTGCATATTGATATTAAAAAAATTCTTTTAATAAACATGTGCTTAGTATTATTGATTTCTAGTTGTTTGATTTTATCTTATTGAATAAGAGAAAAAATTTGGGGGGATATCTTAAAAAATATATATATATTAACAAGAAGAAATAACTGTAATTTTATTCTATACTTCTTATTAAATTAGGAAAATTTGGCAATGAAAGACAGGGGTGATGGAAGAGTAAGTTTCAGTTGTTCTATTTCTCGATTATACCCCCCACCTCCCCGATTCAAATCTTTTTATCTGCATTCTTATTTAGTTTGATTAGCCTTTCTAATTTAATACATTTTATTACATTAAAACTTACACCGGGGGGGGGGGTGCATATATTTGCTAGTTAACATAAAATCTTTGAAAAATTGATAAAAATAAACAAAAAGCTTTAAAATCAAATAATTTTTATAGACAAACGACATAGATTTTATTTTAAATACAGTATTTGAATGGAAATGCTCCCACCGCGTGACGTTTCATTTTTACATTTTCTTGCATTTCGGTTGCGGAATTGAGCCATCTAACATCGCAAATTAAGGCTCACAAACTTTTTGCTTATTTCGACACAATTCCTTTCGTATGAATCAATATTATTATATTAAGCCCTGTTAATGGTTTTTATTAAAACTGCAAACGCTGTAGCGTCGGCTATATGTAAGTCAATCGTTGACTTCATTTTGTTGTTTTTTTTTCCTAAACTATATATTTGTTTACATTGTCAGATTTCATATCCATTTTTTCTTCCCATATGATTATGTAAACATCATCAGTATTAGAAGGTTGGATAAATACATAAATACCTAGGATAAAGTAAAAATTATGATTAGAATGACAATAAGTAATTATAATTTTCAAAGTTATATGCATTTCTATCAAATATAAATAATCTATAGGCAATCATATGGTTTCATTAATTCTTATACAATACTAATAACGTGTATACAATTCTATAGTTTCATCAAGTCCTATCTAATACAAATAATGTGTACGCAATTCTATAGTTTCAAGTATTCCTATCCAATACTAACAATGTATACTCAATCACACAGTTTTCGAGTATTCCTATAGAATTTTTGTTTTTTGTTTATTTCAGGATGTGAATTCCAAAGCCGGATTGCTACGACTATTTAATGCAAACGTTATGACAGACTGTTTGCCGTATGAAATGGTAGGAACAATCTTGGAGAGTAAATTGCAAAAACTTTGCCCTTTGCATAAAGTCAAACAAATCACACAAAGGTTAGTATTCTGCTGTTTCACCCCCAGCGGGCTGAGAGGCCGTTTTTTGAATATCATTTCTGCATCTCTCATTCCTTATGGCTGCACTGTTATCTCTGGACGTTAATCTTGAGTCGTCTGCTAGCTACCTTTTAGGACCTCTACACGTTGTGACTGTGCTCAAAGCACCCCTGCAGAGACCCCAACCCCTCACCGAAAAGAGAGAAAGAGAGAACACAACAAAGAAAGTCAAATCAGGTGAACATTCATAACAATGGCAGAGATGAGGTATACGACTTCATTCATCCTTCACTCATTCGTATCTGCTGCTATTTCTTCTCCCATGTCTTGTCGAGATGGGGGGGGGAGGGAATACACCCCTGTTACTTCTGCTAAGGCTGACTTCTACTTCACAAGTCTCTAAGCTGGACCTTACTTCTTTGGTGTCCGGCTAACTGACTAATTTTTAAAATTTCCCAGCACCTTTCAATTCTCACTATCAACACTCATCCACACGAGATTTCCATTCCCCTCCCCTCCGCGTGATTTCAGTTTTCTTTGTGTTTAACTGGGTCGAACTTTATTGCTCATCTGAACTCCAGATGACTTTCAATCTGGCCAAAAAACTAAACTTCTCCTCTGTTGAATGACTCTTATCAACCCCCCTTTATCTTTATTTCCCTCTCCCCCCTCTAGTTTTAATGGCCCTTTTCTTTGACAGAGCATTCGCATACATTACTTATACATATAATACATGTATACACACACACACACACACACATATTTGGTAGAGATTCTAATGGCTCTCATATCTGTGGGTTGTCTTGCTACTTATTCCTATCGCCCACTATACAGTTATGTATACACACACCCACCTCCATGCACACACCTGCACCTATGCATTGTGCCACACTGCCTTCTCATGTAGGTAGTAACTTTGACCTAGTTCATAGTCCATTCACAATTACAAGATATGTTTGTGTGTAGAAAGAGTTGCCTTCTAAGGGGTAGAGCAACACTAGAATCATAGATGTAAAGTTATGTATTATACACAAATACGTACATTTAAGAAGAAGAAGAAGAAGAAGAAGAAATAACAGTAAAAGGCTAAGATAGTTCAATGTGTTTTTAGACTAACCTCAAGTAAAAAAAATATTTAAAAAATGATTAAGAGAATGTAAATGTTTCAGCAGTCGTGAAGATGTGTCTTGGTTGATTGACAGATCAGAAGTAAATGCACAAATCTAACACCAAGCAGGAAAATCTGATGATGTAGCAGGGTTAGAAATTGGCGGTTCCAAGTATGAGCCAGAGGTCATAATCTTGGTTGGACTAAGGTGGTGATAGGGGTAGAAGGAATGCTTTTTGGTGGAGTGTCTTGTGTATGTATGTAGGTAGTAACTTTGACCTAGTTCGTAGTCCAGTCACATTTAGAAGATATGTTTGTTTAATGGCATATCAACATTAGTGAGTAATTTAATGCCAAATCCTTGTAGAAAAAAAAACTAGTGGTACTCCACCCTGTTCACTGGGACAGAATAATACACCAACTGCACCTCTGCAGAGTGTTAAGACCAATATAATAAGATTTTGTTTCTTTTTAAAAAAATATTTTGCAGAGAAATCGATAATAATTGGACAATTAGTCGTTGCAAGAATAAATTTGAAATCCTGGAACCAAGTGCAAATGAAACTAACAAGTGCCCATCAAAAGAATTCCGAAAAACTGTCTACATGAAGATCTTAAAAAAACAACAAAGCAAAAATTTCCAAACCAATTTCCTTTCTAGTTTGGTGGAAAAATTAAGTGCGGACGAAGGCTGTATGTTGTCAATGGCATTTTTCACTGGTAAGTTCTGTAATGTTCTTTTTCTCTATATTTGGCTATATATATATATATATATATATATATATATATATATATGTATGTATGTGTGTGTGTGTGTGTGTATTTGGGCAGTATTCTTTCATTTATGCGTGTAGAATTAAACAAAAGGCACGTCTCCTGTTTAACAATTTTATTAACAATCTTTTCAAGCTTTCCGGCCAACTTTTTTTTTTACATTTGGAGGCAATCCGTAGATTAGTCCACCAAAGTTCAAAACCCAAGTACTTTCGGCACTTCGAAATGTCATCATCAGGGGTGATGTGTTTATGTTCACACCCCTTAATATAATTTCTACGAGTTCCCCTCCTAGTTACTCTCACTACTACTAACTTGAAAAAACTGGAACATAAGGACATCAGCCCTGATGATGGCACATCGAAGTGCCGAAAGTACTTGGCCAGAAAGCTTGAAAAGATTGTTAATAAATTGTTAAACAGGAGACATGACTTTTGTCTAATTCTACATGTGAAAAATATATATAATTATCATTGGCATTGCAGTCTCAGAAGACTCTATAGTTCTTGCATGGGCACCTCACATGGTGTAATGGTTAATAAGCTAGATTTAATGACCATTGTTAGTGAGTTCAATTCTCACTGGGTGAGTTCTTGTGCCCCTGAAGTTACAGTGCCTCCTGTGACTGTAAACTCCAATGTTCGAAAGACGTCGCACGCAAAGGTCATCCTGAAGATGTTGATGTGCTGGAGCTTTGTTGCCGCACTTTCTTCTGGACATCTTGGCATCGTGGTGTGCCGTAACACTATATGTATATGACATAGCTGCAAAGTTGTTTTTGGAAAGAAAATTTTGTGAGTTCTTTTGCCCCGTTGTCCCATCCACATTGTAACACATGAACAAAGCATTCAGTTTCTCTTGATCTGGTGCGGTTAGAAAAGCTTCAATGTTGATATCGACTCCAGAATTTGTAGCACTGAAATCTGAAAAAAGAAAAAAAACATTTTTAATCAAAAAAATATAATAACAATGGCCAATCTCCAAATTCAACTTTCATTCACATTGTCTGTTTATCTATCTATCTATCTATCTGTTCGTCTCTATCCCTTTATCCCAGTCTGTTCATAACAATATACATATAGTGTTACGGCACACCACGATGCCAAGATGTCCAGAAGAAAGTGGCGGCAACAAAGCTCCAGCACATCAACATCTTCAGGGATGACCTTTGCGTGCGACGTGGTTGAGAATATCTTTCGAACATTGGAGTTTACAGTCACAGGAGGCACTGTAACTTCAGGGGCACAAGAACTATATAGTTATTTACAAGACAAGAAGTGAGGTGCACCCAGTGAGAATTGAACTCACTAACAATGGTCATTAAATCTAGCTTATTAACCATTACACCATGTGAGGTGCCCATGCAAGAACTATAGAGTCTTCTGAGACTGCAATGCCAATGATAATTATATATATATTTTCACATGTAGAATTAGACAAAAGTCATGTCTCCTGTTTAACAATTTTATTAACAATCTTTTCAAGCTTTCTGGCCAAGTACTTTCGGCACTTCGATGTGCCATCATCAGGGCTGATGTCCTTATGTTCCAGTTTTTTCAAGTTAGTAGTAGTGAGAGTAACTAGGAGGGGAACTCGTAGAAATTATATTAAGGGGTGTGAACATAAACACATCACCCCTGATGATGACATTTCGAAGTGCCGAAAGTACTTGGGTTTTGAACTTTGGTGGACTAATCTACGGATTGCCTCCAAATGTAAAAAAAAGTTGGCCGGAAAGCTTGAAAAGATTGTTAATAAAATTGTTAAACAGGAGACGTGCCTTTTGTTTAATTCTACACGCATAAATGAAAGAATACTGCCCAAATACACACACACACACACACATACATACATATATATATATATATATATATATATATATATATATATAGCCAAATATAGAGAAAAAGAACATTACAGAACTTACCAGTGAAAAATGCCATTGACAACATACAGCCTTCGTCCGCACTTAATTTTTCCACCAAACTAGAAAGGAAATTGGTTTGGAAATTTTTGCTTTGTTGTTTTTTTAAGATCTTCATGTAGACAGTTTTTCGGAATTCTTTTGATGGGCACTTGTTAGTTTCATTTGCACTTGGTTCCAGGATTTCAAATTTATTCTTGCAACGACTAATTGTCCAATTATTATCGATTTCTCTGCAAAATATTTTTTTAAAAAGAAACAAAATCTTATTATATTGGTCTTAACACTCTGCAGAGGTGCAGTTGGTGTATTATTCTGTCCCAGTGAACAGGGTGGAGTACCACTAGTTTTTTTTCTACAAGGATTTGGCATTAAATTACTCACTAATGTTGATATGCCATTAAACAAACATATCTTCTAAATGTGACTGGACTACGAACTAGGTCAAAGTTACTACCTACATACATACACAAGACACTCCACCAAAAAGCATTCCTTCTACCCCTATCACCACCTTAGTCCAACCAAGATTATGACCTCTGGCTCATACTTGGAACCGCCAATTTCTAACCCTGCTACATCATCAGATTTTCCTGCTTGGTGTTAGATTTGTGCATTTACTTCTGATCTGTCAATCAACCAAGACACATCTTCACGACTGCTGAAACATTTACATTCTCTTAATCATTTTTTAAATATTTTTTTTTACTTGAGGTTAGTCTAAAAACACATTGAACTATCTTAGCCTTTTACTGTTATTTCTTCTTCTTCTTCTTCTTCTTCTTAAATGTACGTATTTGTGTATAATACATAACTTTACATCTATGATTCTAGTGTTGCTCTACCCCTTAGAAGGCAACTCTTTCTACACACAAACATATCTTGTAATTGTGAATGGACTATGAACTAGGTCAAAGTTACTACCTACATGAGAAGGCAGTGTGGCACAATGCATAGGTGCAGGTGTGTGCATGGAGGTGGGTGTGTGTATACATAACTGTATAGTGGGCGATAGGAATAAGTAGCAAGACAACCCACAGATATGAGAGCCATTAGAATCTCTACCAAATATGTGTGTGTGTGTGTGTGTGTATACATGTATTATATGTATAAGTAATGTATGCGAATGCTCTGTCAAAGAAAAGGGCCATTAAAACTAGAGGGGGGGAGAGGGAAATAAAGATAAAGGGGGGTTGATAAGAGTCATTCAACAGAGGAGAAGTTTAGTTTTTTGGCCAGATTGAAAGTCATCTGGAGTTCAGATGAGCAATAAAGTTCGACCCAGTTAAACACAAAGAAAACTGAAATCACGCGGAGGGGAGGGGAATGGAAATCTCGTGTGGATGAGTGTTGATAGTGAGAATTGAAAGGTGCTGGGAAATTTTAAAAATTAGTCAGTTAGCCGGACACCAAAGAAGTAAGGTCCAGCTTAGAGACTTGTGAAGTAGAAGTCAGCCTTAGCAGAAGTAACAGGGGTGTATTCCCTCCCCCCCCCATCTCGACAAGACATGGGAGAAGAAATAGCAGCAGATACGAATGAGTGAAGGATGAATGAAGTCGTATACCTCATCTCTGCCATTGTTATGAATGTTCACCTGATTTGACTTTCTTTGTTGTGTTCTCTCTTTCTCTCTTTTCGGTGAGGGGGTTGGGGGTCTCTGCAGGGGTGCTTTGAGCACAGTCACAACGTGTAGAGGTCCTAAAAGGTAGCTAGCAGACGACTCAAGATTAACGTCCAGAGATAACAGTGCAGCCATAAGGAATGAGAGATGCAGAAATGATATTCAAAAAAACGGCCTCTCAGCCCGCTGGGGGTGAAACAGCAGAATACTAACCTTTGTGTGATTTGTTTGACTTTATGCAAAGGGCAAAGTTTTTGCAATTTACTCTCCAAGATTGTTCCTACCATTTCATACGGCAAACAGTCTGTCATAACGTTTGCATTAAATAGTCGTAGCAATCCGGCTTTGGAATTCACATCCTGAAATAAACAAAAAACAAAAATTCTATAGGAATACTCGAAAACTGTGTGATTGAGTATACATTGTTAGTATTGGATAGGAATACTTGAAACTATAGAATTGCGTACACATTATTTGTATTAGATAGGACTTGATGAAACTATAGAATTGTATACACGTTATTAGTATTGTATAAGAATTAATGAAACCATATGATTGCCTATAGATTATTTATATTTGATAGAAATGCATATAACTTTGAAAATTATAATTACTTATTGTCATTCTAATCATAATTTTTACTTTATCCTAGGTATTTATGTATTTATCCAACCTTCTAATACTGATGATGTTTACATAATCATATGGGAAGAAAAAATGGATATGAAATCTGACAATGTAAACAAATATATAGTTTAGGAAAAAAAACAACAAAATGAAGTCAACGATTGACTTACATATAGCCGACGCTACAGCGTTTGCAGTTTTAATAAAAACCATTAACAGGGCTTAATATAATAATATTGATTCATACGAAAGGAATTGTGTCGAAATAAGCAAAAAGTTTGTGAGCCTTAATTTGCGATGTTAGATGGCTCAATTCCGCAACCGAAATGCAAGAAAATGTAAAAATGAAACGTCACGCGGTGGGAGCATTTCCATTCAAATACTGTATTTAAAATAAAATCTATGTCGTTTGTCTATAAAATTATTTGATTTTAAAGCTTTTTGTTTATTTTTATCAATTTTTCAAAGATTTTATGTTAACTAGCAAATATATGCACCCCCCCCCCCGGTGTAAGTTTTAATGTAATAAAATGTATTAAATTAGAAAGGCTAATCAAACTAAATAAGAATGCAGATAAAAAGATTTGAATCGGGGAGGTGGGGGTATAATCGAGAAATAGAACAACTGAAACTTACTCTTCCATCACCCCTGTCTTTCATTGCCAAATTTTCCTAATTTAATAAGAAGTATAGAATAAAATTACAGTTATTTCTTCTTGTTAATATATATATATTTTTTAAGATATCCCCCAAATTTTTTCTCTTATTCAA
Organism: Doryteuthis pealeii; assembly: GCA_023376005.1. NCBI lineage: Eukaryota > Metazoa > Mollusca > Cephalopoda > Myopsida > Loliginidae > Doryteuthis > Doryteuthis pealeii. Next base: position 10,650 of record JALAJA010000214.1, on the reverse strand, counting down.
TAAGATAAAATCAAACAACTAGAAATCAATAATACTAAGCACATGTTTATTAAAAGAATTTTTTTAATATCAATATGCAAATTAGCCTTGCTGTTCACACTGTAAATTGCTATTTTGTTGTATATATAAATACAATTGCACATTACTGGTATGTAGATAAGGCCAACAGTATGAATTATGTAAAATAATTTTATTAATAATTCAGGTTTAAATAAAGATAAAATCATAGAGAATGTGATGTAAATAATTAAGGGAATTGTGACTGGAATGGTAATATAATTTCGGTTACAGGCAGGAAAACACACAATCTCCATTATAATAAGATTACTTTTTACAAAGAAAAAACAAATTTTGCTGTGTACTCTTAGTCATTGGCGTGGTGCCGTCATTTCGAACGTGTCTACCAAGGCAATTTTTGTCTGACCCTCTTTTAGGTTAAAACACATCCCTGTATATCCATACATGCATTTATACATTACACTAACAGGACCTGTGGATATACCACATTATGATAATTTAATTATTACAACGTTTGATATGTTTACTTAAGAGCTATTGCTGAATAGTTCAATATGTAAAAAGCATAATAATCTCTCTCACTATTTTTCTTTCATTCTTTTCATTATGTTCGATTGAAACAGATTAGCGTCATCGCTTCTGTGTACTTACTCTCTCTCTCTCTCTCTCTCTCTCTCTCTCTCTCTCTCTCTCCCCTAATTGGAGAAATGGATGATTTATAATGAGAAAGAATTCAACTGACCTTTAATAAGAGACCTGCACCAGGAGTATTAAAGTTGATATACAAAAATTCTTCCGTCTTTGGAGTTTTCAGATTGCTTAAGGAAAAGCTTGTTGAATTCGTTCGCCCATTAACATTGTGAACCAAAACATAAGAACCGACGAATCCAATTGATTCATTCCCTGCACAAAGAAAAAAAAAAAAAAATCATCATTATTATTACTAGCTGAAAACCTTCCCTATACGCAGCATTTTAAGCGTTTGTCACTAATAAGAGATGATGGATTTTAATTTAAGAGTAACATCACAGATTTCATGTTACTCTTAGCTATATAATAAGCTAGTTATAACATTTTGACGATTGCAAGTACGAACGAAACTGCAGTCACAGGATATTAAATCCATAATATTTAAATCACTGATCTTAATAAGAGTTATTTATATTTACCAATGAGAAATTATTATTATTACTAGCCGAAAACCTTCGCTATATGCAGCAGTTTAAACCTTTGGCCCTAATAAAAGATCATGGATTTAAATTATACATTTGATAAATCATAATTTATTAGGAAGTTGTCAATAACATGGAACGGTTAAATTTCAACAATATTTTTGTGAGGATCTATGAGTTAGTAAACATCATTAAGTGGTTTATTCCTTTTTCGTAGAAATTGCTCATATTACAAATGTAAGTGCATCATGATTTTTTTCCTGGGGCAATAGGATTAATATTAATGGCATATCAACCCATTAGGCTTATTTTATACCTAGAGTTTAGGAAAATGCATTAATTGTACTTTCATATTTACAAAAGATGCTAATGGAGATTGAATAACGATTATTTAATTATCATTGATAATGTAATGTAAATAACTAAGGGAATTGGAAAGTTGATGGTGACAGTTTTATTATAGATGTTTAAAAAGTTGATTTTTTTCTCACATCCTGCTCATGTGGAGAGCTTGGAAACACATACATACTAGCTCTAGACCAGGGAGATTATTATTACATCGAAGGTGGAGTGCCATACCTACCATCAGCTCTCCACTTTACCACACAGATCCAAGCTGTGCTACTAATGTACTGAATTGACAACGGCCAGAATCAAACAAAACAAACAAAAAAAAAAAAACAAAACAGGGATAAATCTTAAAAGGAATTCTTTAACCAGAAGAAATAAGTGTCATTTTATTCTTTACTTTCTATTTTAACTAAATGATTAAGCTAGGAAAATTCAGCAATGAAAGATCAGAGTGATAGAAGAGTAAGTTTCTATTTTTCGATTGTACCTCTCTCTGTTTCAAATCTTTTTATCTGCATTCTTATTTAGTTTCATTAGCCTTTCTAATTTATTCTAATATTTTATTACATTAAAACTTAAATACTTGCACCCGGAAGGTGCATATATTGGCTAGTTATAAGAAGGCGATAAAATTATGATATAAAATTGCAGCATAACTTACCTTTTAATTCAATCCAATGATCTAAATTGTCATATAATCCCATCTCATTGATATATAAATACAGTGTAGAGATTTGTGTTGATGTGCTACGGCTAGATGTGGCCAATTTAGAAGTCGAAGATGGTACCGTTGTCGAACTTCCATTTACAGTTGTATAAGGTACCGGTGTTGAATGTCCGCGGGCAGTTGCAGATGCTTGTGGTGTCGAACTTCCATTTACAGTTGAAGAAAGTACCGACGTTGAATATTCATGTGCAATTGATCGGGATACCGGTGCCGAACTTCCATTTGAAGTTGTATATATTACTGATGTCGAATGTGCAGTTGTAGATGGTTGTGTTGTCGAACTTCCATTTACAGTTGAAGACAGTACTGACGTTGTCTGTTCATCTGCAGTTGAGAGTGGTACTGAAGTCGAACTTCCAGTTGCATATATTACCGGTGTCGAATCTTCATCTTCAGTGACAGATCGTTCTGGTGTCAGTGTATTTGCAGTTGTATCTAATATCAATGTAGAAAGTTCATGTGCAACTGCAGATGATTTTGGTGTCGAACTCGCATTTGCTGTTGTGTATTCTACCGATGTCGAATGTCCAGACGATTTTGGTGTCGAACTTTTGTTGTGTATTCTACCGATGTCGAATGTCCAGGTGCAGACGATTTTGGTGTCGAACTCGCATTTGCTGTTGTGTATTCTACCGATGTCGAATGTCCAGGTGCAGTTGCGGACGATTTTGGTGTCGAATTTGCTGTTGTGTATTGTTCTGGTGTCGAAGGAATCGTAGCAGTAGCTGATATTTCGTCTTTGTAACTCAAATTGGAACTGTTCAAATCTGTGACGTTACTCTTAGCTACATAATAAACAGCGTTCGGGTCATGACTACGTCCCTTTTTAGAGAGACTTTGGCAGGGAGGTCGGAGTGCTCGGAGTCATGGAAATTAATTCATTGCACTTCTTGTGACAATTTTCAGTGCGGAATGCAGAACTATTAAATTTTACAAAGGGGTAGTACGTAGAGGTGCTCACTTCACAATAGCAAGAGGCAAAGTTGGATGAATCAGACGGAACCTTAAAGTAAAGAAACAATATATATATATATATATATATATATATACCAGACAAATATTTGTATTGATAGTAGTAGTAGTTGTAGTAGTAGTATCAATATCCGTAGTAGTATTTCAGTTATTTCACATTTTCCACAATATAGTTATTGTTGTGTCCTTAAACGGGATACAATCAGAAAAGGTTGTAGATAGCGAGTAGAAGGAACAGTCAACATGTTCGTAGATTTAAGATAGAGGGTTGTATATTAAATTTGGATGAGGTGAAGGGGGAGATGGATAGGATATATGTTAGTTATATGGTGAGTTGCCTCCATGTAACTAACATATATTCTATCCTCTCTGACCTCCCCTCAGCCAAATCTACTAGCCCCACACCTACTACCCTCCATACTAAGACCCCCACCCTCACCACCACCACCACTAATAAGTTCTAGAAATTCAAATTCTTGTATTCTGGGCAATTCCGTCAGTAATAATCATGTTTTGCTTTTGTCTGAAGATGCTGTGATTATGCAGTTGAAATAAATTATTACAATGAAGCAAATATAAAGTTTTTTCCTCAATTTATTCTCTCTCTCTCTCTCTCCCATATATATATATATATATTACATATATATATATATGTGTGTGTGTGTGTGTGTGTGTGTGTGTGTGTGTGTTGTTTTTAGGGGTAAAAGAGTTATTTTTTAACCCACTCACGGTCAAATATAGGACGTGGATTTTATTGAACTTTAGTTTTTGCTGGTCTCCACCAATTTTCATTTTATAAAAGGGTGTGCACTTGGTCATTGTACAAACAAACATATATGCATACAGACAGACAGAATATGAAAATAGACTTACAAGTTGAAGATATTCAGGGGTGACCATTTGAGCTGGATTTTTATCTGGGTAAGTCTAAAAAACAAAGAAAAAAAGAAGAAAAAAATTTCATTTAAAAAAAAAAGGGAGGCTATGATAAAGCCCATTAAATGGGGGCATTCATTATTCAATTTATTTTTAAAAAATTAAGCTAGATTTTTATTTATATTTAATTTTATTTAATTTATATAGAGTATATTTGATAACTATAACTTTTATATATAAAACTTATACAAATGTATAATATTTATGTCATTATAATATTTATCTTATTTGTATTGCCATTATAATATTTAAAATACATAAATATATCATTACTAATAACTATAACTAATAAATTAATCACATTAATAGATAAGTTATTTATATTTATATTTAATTATTAAATTTTTAATTATTTTTAAATATTCACTTATTAAAAGTCCAATAAATGGGGAGCATTCATTATTCAATTCTTAAAAAAAAAGAAAAGAAAGAAAATACGCTAGATTTGAGAGAAAAATTCCTATTCACTCACTTTTGATATTTTTTAAATACGTATAATAAGAAGGTTTTAACATATGTAATATTCTGTAGTTTAGCACAGTCGGTAGAGTATCTGTCTAGGAACCACACGGTTCTTGGTTCGATACTGGCCCTTGCCAACTTAGTTCATGAGTAGCACAGGGATCTGTGCAGTAAAGTGAGAAGCTGATGGTAGTTGTGATGCTCCACCTCAGATATCAAAACAATCTCCTTGCTCTGGCGCTAATGAAAAGGGGATAGACCCCCTCGCTGTCTAGCTGATACCAACTTTAGGCCACCCCGACGACAAAGTGGGGAGAGTCACTTAATTGAGAAATAACCCACAGAAGGGGGTCTATAAGGCAGTGTACCCTCATGGATACGAGCCTAAACGTGGGGTAACAAAGCCCCCCTTGCATTAGTAGACAGAGACACCATGCGTCTCTACTCGTCCGGCTAGTTTAGTAAAAGAGAGAGAAAATTTGCTGGGTTGCCGTTTAAATACTCAGCATCCTATTAGCGAAAACCCTCGCAGTAGAGGAAGATAACCCTTCTCTGGAGCCAAGTCTAAACCAGCAGGGGGAGACAATCGCTAAAAGACCTTGGAGCTTACCTTGAATGTTTGGTTTAAAGGAATTACAGGAACAGTTTGTGCCCCAAAATACAAACTGTCAAGAATAATAAACAGGTGAGGTGTGAGCTTCAATTCTAAATTAATACTGTAAGTTGAATTCTGTAATGAAAAAGAAGAGAAAATTGGAGATAAAATAGCTTTAGGGTTAGGGATCATAATTTATAATAAAAATCACTTCCAATTCTTTTATTGTAAAATCATTTCTTATGCATTTTTATTGTAAAAATCATTTCTTATGCATTTTTATTGTAAAAATCATTTCTTATGCAAGTTTATAGCAAAAACTCATTTCTTATGAATTTTTATAGCAAAAAAACAAAACATTTCTTATGCATTTTTATAGCAAAAAAAAAAAAATTATAATAATTTCTAATGCATTTTTATAGTAAAAATCATTTCCAATGCATTATTATACTAAAAATCATTTCCAATGCATTTTTATAGTAAAAATCATTTCCAATGCATTTTTATAGTAAAAATCATTTCCAATACATTTTCATATCTAAAATCATTTATTATTGAATTTTTATAGTAGGAGTAGGGCTGGTTTAGCTCAGTTAGTAGAGCATCTGCATTGGAATCACAGGGTTCCGGCTTCAAATACCAGTCTTTCCAACTCAGCACATGAATAGCACCACTTGGGTAATCTGATCTGTGCAGTGTAGCACAGTTTGGATCTGCATGGTAAAGTGTGGGCTCACAGTAGGTGTGGATCTCCACCTCAGATGCAAAAACTATCTCCCTGGCTAGTGAAAAGTGGATAGACACCCTCAGCATGACTTACCTCATTAAATGACTGAGATATTGCAAATGAAATGTTGACTTTTCCGTTCTGCGTGGTGTAATTGGTGAGAGGAATGGACTCATTAAGAACGTTATTCTCCAAAAGGCTGATTACGTGATTGTCCAAAGAGAAGTGGTCAATGCCGTGGCTGATGAGTTGGACAGTGAAATTAAAAGGTGACTTGCACGTGAGGAGATCTATACGCACAGGAGATAAAGGGCAACCATTATCTTTGCCTTTTGTGGCTTCATTGCCGACCAGCACGATAGCATCAACTGTGACATCCTTTCGAAAACAACTGATTAGATCACTCCATCCTGAAAAATTAGAAAAAAATAAAGAATTAGAAAAAAAATCTAGTAATAATGGATATTCAGTCTCCATTTGTCTGTAACCGAAACTATGTCACTACTTACGTCACAATATCGAAAATCGTCAACACACAAAATAAAGAACAACCTGGTAAACAGATTTTTTCAAATTATTTTTTACTCTCACTCTTTTTTCAGTATCAAGAGGTTAACTAAAAAGTTTACAAATAAATAAATAGCTACGATTTTGTGTGAAATTGATGTGTAAAATATTTAAAATAATCATTTAATTAATAATTAATAGATACACGTAACATTTTATCTACTCCTTTAATAAAGTCGATGATATTTATGATACAAACCTTCTAACATTGAATTTTCAACTCCCAGTTCTGTCAGACAAGATCTTTCAAAAAATAATTATTACACCCCCCCCACCCACCAGAGGGCGTTTTTTCTTCTAGTTCTTATAATCCTTTTTGGGTTATTCAATGCTTAATCAAATCCTTTCGATAAACTTTCAGTTTCAAGTTCTTAGTATCTTCAAATTGGTAGAAATAATTTTCACTAACTTCAGGTGTATTAATAAATTGGTAGAAATGTTTTCATGAACTTAATGTGTATCAATAATAAGTATCGATAAACTGGTGGTTGACCCTCAGCCACCACTTTCTAGTGCCTAAATGATAAAAAGGGTTGGGTTTTTTGCTCGTGTCTGATGATGCAGTTGAAATAAATTATTACAATGAAGTAAATCTAAAGTTTTTTCCTTCATTTATTCTACATATATTATAGTAATTAAAATATTAATTTTACCCAGAATGCAATGTCAATTGCTATCTATTTCAAACAGGAAACTGTTTATGGCTTATACCAATAAGTTATCCAATGATTTCCTTTGTAAGTTTCATTTATCATTTTTCAGAAATATATAATTTATTGGAAAAGATTGTCTTTAATAAATTGTTAAAATTAACTCAGTTTTAATTCATTTATTTGTTGCTGTTAGTCTTATTATTAATGCTATACTAACACAATAAAAGGAAGGACTTTATATTGTTACTCATTGTCTTATTTGTTCTTTAAAAATTGTTAGAATTAAACTAAGTTTTAATTCATTTATTTGTTGCTGTTAGTCTTAGAATTAAATGCTATACTAACACAATACTTCCTTTTATAGTAATTAAAAGATTCATTTTACCCAGAATGCAATTCTAATTATTATTCATTTCTCACAGGAAGTTGTGTATGGCTTATACCAGAAGTTAAAATAAAACTTACCTTTCTTCTTGTTAAAATATCAATGATGTGGGAATCATTTAACTGAAAAATAAGAACAACCAGAATGAATCTTCATGAATGAAAACCAAAATAGACTTCATATAGAACTAGACAAAACGGGACCTGTTGGGTCACCCATTCAGCTCTTGGTAGAAATTGAGATTAGGGAAAAGGAGGAGGTAAAGAAATGCCTCAATCTTGCAATTCACGGTTAGCCAAAACACCCCCAGTAGAAGCCGAAAAACGTGAGACCCAGCGAAAAAAAGAAAAAGAAAAGGTTCCTCAATTCTGTTTGTGGTCCTGGGGTGGGGAAAGGGACATATCCATTTCTGCTTTTCTGCAGAAATTTGGAACTTCCGTTTTTTTTAAATCTAGTTCAGGGGTCATTGACCAGTCACTGGCTGACATACATTTGGTGCTTACAATCTTAAAAAAAAACAAAAAAACTTTCAGAGAACAAGGAAAGATGAGAAATTTGTGAGTGCTACACCTTCCTTTTGGATCATAATGTACCCCTATTCTGTCTTTTTTTGTTTCTCTTTGTTATTTATTTTTCTTGTACCCGAGGTGCAGTTTTAATCAAAGACACAACAGTGGAGTCCAGAATATGAAGACAATCACAGCCTTAGACGAAGCCATGGTGAGAAGAGTAGAATATGCACTAGAGGCGGGGGGGGGCATATTGTCACACTACTATTCCAGGTTGGAGTGGGGCTGAGAGTAATAGCAATGAAGGGGCACTCCATACTGCCCAAAGATAAGCCTAAAAGCCTATTAAATATCACTAATAATTTCCTTGCTAAAAACGTTCACAATAATTGTAAGTTAGTAGTAAATCAAGATGCATGCCTCCAATCAAAAACTCCAATTGTATGGCTGCCAAGCTTTTACTTGGTATAGCCTTGCTCAAATCTCAAATGCTAAAATAGTTTGTCATACAGAGAGAAAGAAATCATTGAAAAACGATAAAAATTATATGTGTGGAACCAGATAAATTGTTTATCTCACCCTGTGTCATGGCAACTTTCCTCCGTGTTCCCAGAATGCACCATACCTGAACAGGTGGTTGTATGGCTGCTAAGCTTTTACTTGTATAGCCTTACACAAATCTCAAATGCTGTCATATTCAGAAAAAGAAAAAAAAAAAATTGAAAAAATAATAACTTGTTACCTTTTGAGAAATGGTCAATTTCAGAATGACTGTCTCATTCTGAATATTCTTCAAGAACGTCTTTATTGATTCAACGGAGTCATCTAAGGAAAGGACGAGGAATCCTTCTTGGTTTGTGGTCATATTGTCCAGAGAAACAATCAGAGACTGACTGGTTGAAAAAATTAAATTAAAAATATAGAATTTAAAAAAAAAATTCATGTTGTAATTCAAAATTTCTATTTTATGGTTTGCAGAGATGCTGATAGGGACATAGGACGCGTCCCTGACACACAAAAAATCTGAAAAGATGCAGTAAAATCTTATCCATGCATCCCAGTGTTTTTCTTTTTTCTTCCCTCACCATTTCAAGCTAACTGTAAATACATTTCAATAGTTTCTTAGAAATTAATTACTCAGATAGGTTACAAGGTAGGAGTTAGATGGCTTTAGTAGTTTCTCCAGATCCTAAATAAAAACCCTTCAATTTATTAAGAAACTTTAATTTAGAACCATACATTTTTACGGGGACTCATTAGAAGCAAATATGTGCATCCCATGACACACTAAATCAAACGCTATCAGCATCACTGGGTTTGTATGGTAGTACCTGTTAGGGTCCCATCTATAGGTTATATAGAAAAAATGAGCTTAAAAAGAAATTGAGTCTTTAAAAAAATGTTGAATACCCATCAAGAATGAAAAAATCTTTGGCATGAAATAATCCAACAAGGGTTGACATGCCATAAAATCCAACCAAATTAGCACTTTCAAGCGTAGAGATAAACTATACATATAGATTTCAAGTGATGACTAAATGACAAATGACTAATACTCCTCCTCCCCCAACTCCTCCTCCTCCTCCTCACCAATTATAATTATTTAACTGCTCCCCTTACCTTCACCCCATCCAACCCATTTCCGAAAGCAAATTAAGATTGCATGACAAATGACTAAAACTACTAACTTGTCTTCTTTCTCAAGATCCAAGCTGACATTCGACAAGGAGACGTTACGCGGCCACCATCAAAAATTTCCACAAAGACATCGAAAAGTTGTAAAAACTGTTGTAGACTTCACTGATCCAGAACTGAAAAAAAAAAATGTTAATCATTAAAATGTATTTCAATATAGGGTAATTCCATTGTATATGTATGTATCATATATATGTATATGGGTATTCCATGTCAAATCATCCAGGCCATATCACCCACCCATTTCAATTTTTCTGAAATTTTGTCCAAGTGTTGACTATGATAAAGTTAGACAATCCCAAAATTTGAGTATCCAATTCCAAAAATTGGCAAAGTTAGGTCAATTTTAGCTCTCCAAATTTGAGGGGGTTCACAAAAATGGCAAGATTTTGTAACCTATTTTTGCCTGTAAAATGTTCTAGAGTTTCCCTACTCCTAAAAATTGGTTTATAAAAACCGTTTTGCCCAAGGAATCCAAAAATGTTATCAAATAGTTTTAAAGTCAACCAAAATAGATTACAAAAAGTTGCCATTTTCCACCAACCCCATAAAATTTGGAGAGCTAAAAATCAACATAACTCAACCAATTTTTGGAATTGGAAGCTCAAATTGGGATTGTCTAACTTTAACATAGTCCACACAATTGAAGAGAGTGGGTGACAAATTTTACTGGATTTTCTGGATGATTTGACATTGGAGATTACCCATAGGTAAAATAAAGAAGGAAAGATTTGAAGCCAATTGACTTACGTTTAGCTGGAAGAAAACGCTATTAAGATAGTTGCATATTACAACAACAAAAATATCTTTAGAAAGACAAAAAATTGGGTCTGAATTTAAACTTTTGCTCTTTTAGAAGCAGACAGTCTTGTGAAAAAACA
>JALAJA010000213.1:76951-90773 GCA_023376005.1 Doryteuthis pealeii | reverse complement strand
TGAATTCATCGCACATTAACAAGTGCACGTATCTAAATCTATGTGTATATATGTGAGTACATATGTATGTATGTATGTACGTATATAAATCCGTAGTGTTGTAGATAAAGTCTTCAGAGGTGTAAAATCCAGATATTTTGTTTTTTCATTAGACAAATATGAAAAATAGATGGAAATTAATCTGACAGTATGAATTTAACATTTTTGAAAAAACAAATGATGTTTATAATTGCTGACAGACATCTGTTTCGACCGCTTTAATAGATCGGTCATCATCAAGAGCAACATATGAGAGAAAGACGGGACGAATAACCGTTAGAAGAAAGGATACAAACAAAACGCTATTATTCAATGCTGGAATTTTTGAAAATGCGTGTTCTGTGTTAAAAATAAAATAAATTTTATTTTAAAAATCAGAAGCATTATAGTTCATAATAAAACTCAAAAGAGTTTGATGTAAAATTATATAAAAGTGTATAATGAGTATCAAAATTGTTCATGATATATTCCAGCTATTATTAGTACTAGCAAATATATGCACCCTCCGGGTGCAAGTATTTAAGTTTAAATGTAATAAAATATCATATTAAATTAGAAAGGCTAATGAAACTAATTAAGAATTCAGATAAAAAGATTTGAAACGGAGGAGGTATAATCGGAAAATAGAACAACTGAAACTTACTCTTTCATCACTTCTGTTTTCAATGCTAAATTTCCTAATTTAACTATTTAGTTAAAATAGGAAGTAAAGAATAAAATTACAGTTATTTCTTCTTGTTAATGAATTTCTTTTAGGATTTATTGAAGAGATTTTTACTCATATTCATTAAGATAAAACCAAACAATTAGAAATCAATAATACCAAGCACATTTTTATTAAAATCAGTTTTTTTAAATCAATATGCAAATTAGCTTTACGTTTACTCTGAAAACTGGTATTTTGTTGTATATATAAATACAATTGTATATTATCAGTATTTAGGTAAGGCCAACAGTATTAATAATGTCAAACAGTTTTATTATTAATTGAGGTTTAAATAGAAATAGAATCATGGAGAATGTGTCGTTAATAACTAAGGAAATTGTGACATGAGTAGTAATATAGTTTCGGTTACAGACAGAAAAACTCACAATCTCCATTATAATAAGATGTATGTATGTATGTAAGTATGTATGTATATGTATGTGTATTATAGTGGTCGACGCTTGTACAACATGAATACCACTCTCTAAATGTTCATGATTATTATCCAGTGACAAACCGAAGCAAGATAACCGCTAATCCTGTCAATCGCAGGTTTTATATCAAAGGTGTCCTTCTCTCCCAAAAATAAAGTTCTAGATGTCCGTTGAGCCAATAGCTTCCTCCGCCCTTTAAACAGGTCTTGTTTTTTGTCCTGCAGGGTGTCTAGCCACCCTCCTCACTAGATAAATTATGTAGAGTTACTGGTTTAGTCATCGACGATTCGACTATGAGACAGGTCGTACTGGATTATATAGAACCTGTAGCACATTAAGCGACCTGACCTAGATGGTGGCGCATAAGCATCAAATTGTATCATCTGATACAGCGGGAAGGACGTCCTTCCTATGTCATATTTGCATCAAACTTTGTGGATCTGCAGCAGGTTTGATGAGTCATTTGAGGGCTCATGAGAGGAAAGGTTCTGCTGGTGGGGTTATAGGATTGTGAGGGACGGCGGTAATCTATAAAGATTATTCTATTGCTATAGGTATGTGTGTGTTATATAGTAAGGTCACGTCGTCTAAGTACTTCAGGTGAATTCTGCACAGAGTCATCTGTGTGTTCTTAAATAGTGGTTTAGAACCATCGCCACTGTTCAGGTACAGGGGAGATGGGTCATTCCATTATATCAGTGTGGATACGCGTGGTGAAGTGGTTAAAGTCGTAGATAATGGACATGACGAAACAGGTTCAAATTCTCCACCCGGCTTTTTGCATTTCAAGTAGCGCTAGTACACTCGGGGAAAAGTATGAATCCAGCTATTCTCCCTCCAGCTATGGGTAAATAGTAGGGCAGACTTGGCTCTTTCTTCTGGGTTAAGCAGCCATTCAAAGAGAAGTAGAATTCTGAATTCAACCATGTTAAACTTCGTTTCAGAAATTGGTCGTGAGTGGTGGATCGTGGTCCGACTATTGTCAATCCTTTTGGCTAAAGTGGTTCGGCCGAACTTAATCTACACGTGCGTTTATTTATGTAATAACTGTCTCACACCCCCACTCACTCGTCCTTCGGGGGTCAAGCGGAAGTCACCACATGTCAACCATGCTAATTTTCCACTTAACTCTCTCCGATTTTGATACTCTAACGAACTCTGTATAGGTAGGTGACTACAGAGACTGAACTTGCAGCCTCCTGGTCGTGAGTGGTGGCTCGTAAGTCAGACTACTGTCACCCCTGTTGGCTAAAGTGGTTCGGCCGCGGAGAAGCATAAATACCGACTCGGTTTCTCTAGAAAATCTCATTGATCAGCTCAGTTCGAACACTGGATACCGTGTTAAGGAAACAACCGGGACCGGGAACAATAACAGAGAGAGAGGAGAGAGAGAGAGAGAGGAGAGAGAGGAGAGAGAGAGAGAGAGGTACTATTTCAAAGGAAGTAAATGAATGAATGGTAAAATAACGACATTAAAACAATGTAAAAGAAAGAAAAAATAGAACAGAGAGAGAGAGACAGACAGACAGACAGACAGAGACAGAGAGACAGAGAGAAAGAAAGAGAGAGAGAGAGAGAGAGAGAGAGAGTGAGGGAGGGAGTGGATTAGTGAGGGAGTCTTACAGAGAGACTGAAAGAGATACTATTTCAAAAAAAGAAAATTAATGAATGATAAAGAAGAACTTAATTTACATGAGCGTTTATACCATTATTCCAGCAGTCGCTTGTACTTCTAACATCGATATTTTCGTCTGTGATTTTCTCCATCGGACCTGAGAAAAATGATTTCGGTCTGATTCAAAATTTACTCCAGCTACAGTACCTACATAATTCATGGGCTACCCATGAACTAGATATCTACCACGTACCCCACGTGTACACGTTAGGCACAAAGCCCTATTAATGTGGGACCACCCACAAACCGAAACTCGTGGGTGGCGGGTGCAAAAATGCGTTGATCCTGTCGGCATTCCCCCTCAAGGGGAAGGGAGCTATGGCACTGGGCAATAAACCCAGCCCTGTCCCTTTAAATCGAGGGGGCAGGTGCTGCCTGGGGGTGGTCCCCTGGGATCAATGATGCTAACTTGGACGGTCCAGAGTCGAAGCCACTGGATCACCCTGGTCGAAACCGGAGTTAGATATGTAGAACATCTACCCATGAAAAAAATGATTTCACTCTGATTCAGAATTTATACTTGCTACAGTACTTACATAATTCATAGGCTACCCATGAACTATGAGCATCAGCAGTATAGATAAGACACCGGAACAAAAAGAACTTATATCAAGTTGAATTGTTTTTGCAATATTGTCAATGATATTTCTCTGAATGTTTGAGATGAGGCTTGATGAATAGTATTATCTGCGTTATTCGGACTATTGTCCTCATCTTCATTGTTATCTGTACAACGTTTCGGCCGATATGCCCTCCTTTCTTGTCGTAATCGGGAACCTTCTTGTCGTAATCGGGAGCCATCTCGGAACTTTGAACCTAACCCTTTATTCAGTCCACGGGGGTATCCTGTTCTCATTCCGCTAACCATAGCTGGGGTAGAGGCGTTAAGCTATGTTAATTATTATTCTATGTTACTGCTGTCCTTGATCAGGATTGAACCTGCAATCTAGAGATAACTGTCACTTAGAACTGTCTTAACCTAACTAACTTATCCACTAGGCCATCTGTCCAATTGGAAGGTTTCCGAGTCCGAAAAGAAGGTTCCCGAATCCAACAAGAAATACCTGAAGAAGGTCGGAGGGCATATCGGCCGAAACGTTGTACAGATAACAATGAAGATGAGGACAATAGTCCGAATAACACATCAACTTATTGTCAATGATGTTTGCATAATTTTATCTTTTTTTTTTTTCAATACTTTTTTTTTCACATGTAAGGATTGCGCTAGCGAAGGTCTCGTTACACGACTTTCGATTGGAAGAACGAAGAAGTCATCTTCGATTCTTCGTTGTTGTAAGCGGCCAGTTGTTGGAACGGCGGCCATATTGACACGGTGGATCAAATGACACGAAACAATGCGCTCCGTTAAATAGAGGGGAGAGAGAGAGAGGGGGGGGAGATTGGAGCATGCGCAGATCGGGTCACGAGGGATTCATCCTGAGCGTTGTTGTCTCTATGGACAAAGGGGGGAGAGGGGGAGATAGGGAGAGGGAGAGGGAGAGAGAGAGAGAGAGAGAGAGAGAGAGAGAGAGAAGGAGAGAAAAGTTCATAAATAGAAAAAGAAGGCGTCTGACGTCAGGGGAAACAAAGGTATGTAATTTGGTACCGGAAACTAATCCCCCCTCTCTCTCTCTCTCTCTCTCTCTCTCTCTCTCTCTCTCTCTCACACACACACACACACACACACACACAGAGGTACATACGATATACATGCACTCCCTATATTTTTATGTCATCTTAATTTTTTTATATATCTAAGTCGTTATTCCTAGGTCTGTTTACCTGTGGTTATATTTCTTTGTTTCTTTCTCTCTCACCTACCCTCTCACTCTCTCTCTCTCTCCCCCCTCTTTCTCTCCCCCCTCTTTCTCTCTCTCTCTATCAGTCTCTGTCATTGTCTCTCTTTCTCTCTCCCCCCTCTCTCTCTCTATATATATATATATATGTATCTGTCTGTTTATCTATCTTAGACTCTTAGATATGAAAACACACAACGTTGTTAAAATGAATATATGGACTAATGGACAAAGATAGACAGACAGATAAATATAAACAGACGTAGGTAAGTAGATAGATAGATACATACATACATACATACATAGAGCAAGTGTGTGTGTGTGTGTGTGTGTGTGTGAGAGAGAGAAGAGAGAGGAGGGGGGAGAGAGAGAGAGATTGATTGACAGATATAAACGGACCGGGATAGATAGATAGATAGATAGTTATACTAACATACCAAGATAGACGGACAGATATAATCAGACGGGGGTAGGTAGGTAGAGAGAGAGAGAGAGAGAGAGAGAGAGAGAGAGAGAGAGAGAGAGAGATATTGATAGATCTAATAACGGACCGAGATAGATAGATAGATAGATAGACGGAGGTAGGTAGGTAGGTAGGTAGGTATAAGATAGATAGATAGATAGATATAACAGACGTAGGTAAGTAGATAGATAATACATACATACATACATACATGCATAGAGTAAGTGTGTGTGTGTGAGAGAGAGAGAGAGAGAGAGAGAGAGAGATTGATTGATTGATTGACAGATATACTAACGGACCAAGATAGATATATTTATTGATTGATTGATAGATCTAATAACGGACCGAGATAGATAGATAGATAGATAGATAGATAGATAGATAGATAGATAGACGGAGGTAGATAGATAGATAGATAGATAAAGAGAGAAACAGAGATAGCGAGAGGGGGGGGGGAGAGAGAGATTGACTGATTAACAGATATACTAACAGACCGAGATAGATAGATATATTCATTGATTGATTGATAGATCTAATAACGGACCGAGATAGATAGATAGATAGATAGATATTAATAAATATTGTGTTGCATTTGACTGTTATCTTAAATCCCAAATACCCAGATAACTTTAATTAAATATGAGCACACACAACACAAAGTTTAGGGTTCCATTTCCAGCTTCTTTTTTTTTCAGGGGTTGCTTGGTGATCGCACGCCTCTGTTATTTATAAATACAAGGTATGTAAGTTGTACCGAGATAAATGCACGTGTTTCGAAACGTTAGACATTTTTTTTGTATTTGTATTTTGATGTGTGATACACAATGAACCGGGTATATGTATGTCTACAAGTGCATCTAGCTTCGTTTTATATTATAGCAGCATTGCTGACAAATTCATTCTTTGATATGGAAGTTTTAAATGCCGAGGAACATTTGGTGATATTAACACATCACTAAATAAGTCCCGGGTCTGAGATATAGATGGCGCCACTATTTAAAAAAAAAAAAGAAGATTTTTATAGACTACTAACCTTCAAATGGCACGTGTCAAAATTTGAGCCCAATCGGATTATCAGTTTGCAAATTACAGTTATAACATGTGGTCATCTATTAATAATGGAGATTCGCTTCCGGTTTTTGTCTGTAACAAAAGTTACGTCACTGCTTACGTGATTACCCCAAATCCTCATAGCATAGAATAAATACACTCAAAATTTGAACATGCAACATTAGACAATCCTCATGTTTTTGTTTTTTTTAAACAAATTTTAATAAATACATAGCTGGTATTATATATATATATATATATATATATATATATATATATATATATATATATATATATATATATATATATATATTATATATATATATATAGTTTGTTTTATTTTAATACATATTTAAAGTTTACATTTCAAATTGTTTTATTTTTAATCCTTTACTGAATTTGATGATTTTACTTACTTAGGGTACAAACTCGCTGACATTGAATTTTTTACTCCCACCCCTCAGGCAATATATTTCAAAAATCTATTTTTACATCGCCTGGAGGGCATTTTTTATTTTGTACTAGTTATAATAACGTTAGAAGGTTTAAAGTAACCTACCAACGTGGTACATGCGTATACATAAAAATCATTCCGACAAAGGTCAAAAGATAACAATATATTTATTCCGTAAGTGACGGAGATACATTTAGAGAAAGATATACAAAAAGAGTTCATGTATGAACAGAAGGTATATGAGACAGATACATGAATGTTCTATAAAAGGACTTACTAGTTTTATCTTTATATATCTTTATATATTTTACTAATTTTATGTTTTGTTTTCTACGGAAACTTTTTTTTTACAATAGAAATTCATTGGACAATGATCTTTACTATAAAAATGCATTGGAAATGATCTTTACTATAAAAATGCATTGGAAATGATTTTCACTAAAAAATGCATTGGAAATGATCTTTACTATAAAAATGC
Source organism: Doryteuthis pealeii (assembly GCA_023376005.1). Lineage (NCBI taxonomy): Eukaryota > Metazoa > Mollusca > Cephalopoda > Myopsida > Loliginidae > Doryteuthis > Doryteuthis pealeii. Next base: position 83,678 of record JALAJA010000213.1, on the reverse strand, counting down.
ATTAGAAATGATTTTACTATGAAAATGCATTAAAATGATTTTTACTAGAAAAATTCATTGGACAATGATTTTTACTATAAAATGCATTAGAAATGATTTTTTACTATGAAAATGCATTGGATATGATCTTTACTATAAAAATGCATTGGAAATGATTTTCACTATAAAAATGCATTGGAAATGATCTTTACTATAAAAATGCATTAGAAATGATTTTTACTATGAAAATGCATTAGAAATGATTTTTACTAGAAAAATTCATTGGACAATGATTTTTACTATAAAAATGCATTAGAAATGATTTTTACTATGAAAATGCATTGGATATGATCTTTACTATAAAAATGCATTGGAAATGATTTTTACTATAAAATGCACTGGAAATGATATTTACTATAACAATGCCTTGGACAATAATTTTTACTATAAAAATGCATTGGAAATGATTTTTACTATAAAAATGCATTGGGCAATGATTTTTACTATAAAAATGCATTAGAAATGATTTTTACTATAAAAATGCATTAGAAATGATTTTTACAATAGAAATGCATTGGAAATGATTTTTACGATAAAAATATATTGGCCAATGATGTTTACAATATCAGAATTCATTGCAAGTGATTTCCGTAGTAATATACATTTCCGTAGTAATATACATTTAAATTGTGGGGATCAAAACTCGGATCTTCAACTACATAAACTCCAAACAACAACGGTCCCTACAAAGGTTTAAAGTAACCTACTAACGTGATACAGGAGTAAACATAGAAACCATTCCGACAAAGGTCAAAAGATAACAATTTATTTATTCCGTAAGTGACGGAGATACATTTAGAGAAAGATATTCAAAAAAAGTTCATGTATGAACAGAAGGTGTACAAAACAGATACAGGAATGTTCTATAAAAGGAAATATGCGTACGACTTACTAGTAGCGGGTAGGTAGGGGGTAAGACCCCCTAACCTAATATTAGGGTAGCAGATCTCTAGACTATCTTTACATGTTGCCGGTCTGAATGAAAAAGAGGCAAGGGAATCGAAGTTCCCTCCTGTGGTCAGATACTAACGCCACATCTCGACAAACGAGACGCATCAAGAGAAAAAACTCATTTCGTTTAGTAACACAACACAGTTATGTAAGTGAAGCTACAATTGCCAATTTTTCAAAACAATGGAAAAATCTGAATTTCATGTGTTGATAAAGTATTGTTAAGGTCGGTGTAAGTTGCGATGACACACAGGAAATAAATCTGCCGCGGGATGTAAGGCTTGCTAGTGTGTTCGTGCAGTGTTAGAATTTTCGTACACTTCCTAAGTGTAACGTCCATTGCAGACAATGGCCGTATGACAACTAATTGATAGTCGAGACAATAGTGTCTGTACGTGATAAAAAATGTGACGCAATCACGGATGATGCAATATTTTTTATGATCAAACTACTAACATTCAAATGGCACGTGTCAAAATGTGAGCCCAATCGGATCATTAGTTTACAAATTACAGTTTTTTTTTTAAAATGAAGTTACATTTGCAAATTTTCAAAATAATGGAAAAATCTGAATTTAGTGTGTTGATAAAGCATTGTTAAGGTCGGTTTAAGGTGCGATGACACACAGGAAATCTACCGCGGAATGGTTTTACAAATTGGTTGGGTTCCGTCAGGGTCCCCTTAGGTACCAGGCAATAAACCCAACCCTTGCCCCTGTAGACCAGGGACAGATGCTACCCGAGAAGGGGGGGGGGTTGTGCTTGGAACTAAACTGATAATTATTTTAATGGGGAAATTCAAGCTGGAATGAACGATAGTTTTACTTACAGCCTTGTGCAAATTAATTCCGTTAATATCATATCCCCGATCTCACTGTAAGGCTTGCTAGTGTGTTCGTGCAGCGTTAGAATTTTCGTACACTTCCTTGGAGTAACGTCCATTACAGACAATGGCCGTATGACAACTAATTGACAGTCGGAACAATAGTGTCTGGACGTGATAAAAAAATCTGATGCAATCACGGATGACGCAATATTTTTTTATGATCAAACTACTAACATTCAAATGGCACGTGTCAAAATTTAAGCCCTATCGGATTATTAGTTTACAAATTACAGTTTTTTTTAAAGTGAAGCTACAGTTGCAAATTTTCAAAACAATGGAAAAATCTGAATTTCGTATGTTGATAAAGCATTGCTTTCCGAGGGGGAAAATACTGTTCAAGCAAAGCAATAGCTTGATAAGTATTATTCACGGTAAAAAAAAATCATTAGCCATTGCATTTTTATAGTAAATATCATTTCCAATGAATTTTCATAGTAAAAATCATTTCCAATGCAGTTTCATAGTAAAAATCATTTCCAATGCATTTTCATAGTAAAAATCATTTCCAATGCATTTTTATGGTAAATATGATTTCCAATGAATTTTCCTTAACAAAAAATCCTTGTTTTTACAACGGTTAAGATGTGGTATGCTGATTTTAAACTCGGTCGTGCAGACACAAATGATGCTGAACGCTCATGTCGCCAAATTTTTTAATTATTATAGTGGAATTGCTGGCATATTAATTCTTTGGGGTGGAAGCCTTTTCCCTGTGTTTTTTTTAATGCCGAGGAACATTTGATTACTTAAAAAACAACGTAAGTTTTCAAAAATATATATACTAGCAAGAACGTGCGTTCCCCAGGTGCACTTATCTAAGTTTTAATGTAATTAAACATATAGAAAGACTAATGAAATTAAATAAGAACGCATATTAAAAGATCAGACTTATTTTAATTATATTTTAATTGGTTTCTATATCAAATCATTCATATCATTGATACGTTGGAGAATAAAACAATGTTGAGAAATGTTCTATATAAGGTGCGTGCTGGATACCCGCTCCTATTTATAGACTCGGCGATAACCATATGATCATACTCTTGGCCAATCGCTGGCAGTACTCTGCTGCTGATACAATACTTATACCGACAGTACTGGCCATAACTACTCATAACTACTTTGACTTTCGTGGACGACGGACATAGGATTAAATCACTGGACCTTTAACAATACGCAGGATAGGACTAAGTGGGTAGACTCCCTCGCTGTTTGGTTGATACCGATAATAGTCCACTACGCCTACTTACTTTTACCTTTGGGATTTCCCTCGTATTAATCATTTTACAAAGGATTTTAGCAGGGGATTTCTTTTTTCCATTGGACAATGATTTTTACTATAAAAATGCATTAGAAATGATTTTTACTATAAAAATGCATTGGACAATGATTTTTACTATAAAAATGCATTAGAAATGTTTTTACTATAAAAATGCATTGGAAATGATTTTTACTATAAAAATGCATTGGAAATGATTTTTACTATAAAAATGCATTAGAAATGATTTTTTGAAAATGAAATGATTTTTACTACAAAATGCATTGGAAATGATTTTTACTATATAAATGATTTTACTATAAAAATGCATTAGAAATGATTTTTACTACAAAAATGCATTGAAATGATTTTACTATAAAAATGCATTAGAAATGATTTTTTACTACAAAAATGCATTGGAAATGATTTTTACTATAAAAATTAGAAATGATTTTTACTATAAAAATGCATTAGAAATGATGATTTTTACTATAAAAATGCATTGGAATGATTTTTACTATAAAAATGCATTGGGAAATGATTTTTACTATAAAAATGCATTTGAATGCATTGAAATGATTTTTACTATAAAAATGCATTGGAAATGATAGGACTTATTCGCTTACCAAAGGATTCCATAACTCAGGACTTACTTACTTTAAGCCCTTTTCAACTGGCCAAGGATGGCATTTAAAAATTTAACAAACAATAATATTAGAGATCAATGACACTAAGTAATTATTTATTAAACCTGGTTTTGGTAAAAAACCAGTATGTAAATTAACCACACCATATATTATGTAAACCTTTATTTCTTAGTGATATATAAGACACATTGCAGGATTTTAAATGTACTAATAATAAGGGCTGTTTTAAGGCAAATCTAATTCAGATTTTCATAGAGACATTGGTAATAAATAAGATGTATTCTATGTATTAATGATTTTGACTGTAAATTAAATACTCATTTCGCAATTTCTAAGTATATTGTTGTTACATAATCTATGCAGTTGCATAAGATTATTGTCAATCCCCTGTATTTCCAAAGGGATGGCCCTTTTCATATCACGGGCAGGACTTTCCATGGAATAGTACAGAAAGCCAGCGAAATACGTGAAGTCACATGGGACCTGGTTGGGTCTTCAGTTTCAGTTTAGACGTCAGGCAGAGAAGATGTACTGCCTTAACTGGAACTCACCTGCATACGCGCGCTATGTTTAGTTACATGAAATGTTTAGTTAAGTAAATAAAAGCTTACGAAAATAACATGGTTTTGTGGTTGGTGAATGTCTTGGTAACAAGAAGAAATGAGTTAAGTGCGACCGACACCAAGAAAGTCCAGACGCTAGAAGAGACGCTAGAAGAAGAGGTAAGATAGAAAAGATGACCAGAATAATAGAAGTAAGAAAGAAAGGAAAGAGGTATGCAACACTGTGACATTGCAGTAACGTAGTTTCGGTTACAGACAGACAGACAGCTAATCTTCATAATAATAAGATACAGTGGTACCTTGATTTACTCGTATCTGGATTTCCTGTTATAACAATTTCCTCATATCAAATCTAGTACGTCACTATAGAGAACGGTTTAGAATACTCTTGGGAAAGGTATGAGCCCAATTCTTCTTCTTCCAGCTATGGGTTAATTGTGGGACAGACTGGGCTCTTTGACCTTGGTTAGGCAACCAGTTTAAGAGAAGGAAAATCTCTGCATTCAAATCTGTTAAACTCCTGTTACAATTTATGTGTGTGTCATAAATTGTTAGCAGAACCCTGTAGTTAGTTTGAAATAGGTTCGTTGGAGTTAAATGCGTAGGCGGGTAGATTTCGGTTGGATGACCCCCAACTGACCCCTAGAGGTGCGAATCTCGCGCGCCACGAGAAACACGTGACTAGTTAGATTTGAGATTCAGCCCGACCGTCAAAAGAGCTGAGACGTGCTGTGAGGCCGGTCACCCCGCGCGGTGATATGGGCTAGACTAAATAAAAAAGCTTGATCAAGAAACAAAATGTCTTGTGAATTCAATTAATTGCAATGACCAAACTAGCACAGGAAACAAAAGAAATCCTTAATTAGAAGACACCAACTAGACGAGATGTCGGCCAGAGAAGAAGAAGAGGAAGGAAGTGAGATCTCCTAACCAAGTAAGTCTCTAATATGTCTCTTTCTAATATATATATATATATATATATATATATATTTTAAAATTCTATGAAAAATACATAAGAGTCGAATTTTCACGAAAGTTTTGATACCTATTCACTTTTAGATGAATTTATGTTTAAAATAGTTTTTTTCCTAAAATATATTTGGGGAAATATTTTTACTAGGCCGTCCCCCCTTATTTCATTTTATGAAATCCGAAGAAAATATAATTTACTCGTACGATTTTAAAATTTTTCTATAAATATAAGAGTTTGAATAATTAAATCAGAATTATTTTAGAAACGTTTTGGAGGACCTTAATGTCGTAAAACAAAACAAATATCTCAGTGGAATAGAGTGAATATGATGCTTTTTAATTAAGAAATTGATTTTTAAAGAATATAAAACGTTTTATTTTATTTATTTAATTCTACCCCATCCCCTCAGGCAAAATTCAAAAAATTATTTTTACACCGCCCCAAAGGCGTTTTTTGCTAGTTTTTTTAATTGATTTATTGATTTTATTTACTTATGATACAAACCCTCGGACATTGAAATTTTAACACCCTTCCACTTCAGGCAATATCTTTCAAAAATTAATTTTGCACGGCCTGGAGGGTGTTTTCTTTCTTTTTTTTTTTTTTTTTGCTAGTATATGTAAATTACAATATTAATCAAGCGAATAGTCAGTAAAAATTGTGCGCCTACCGTGGTGTAAGCTGGTGAAGTAGATTTGATGTACAAAACGAAATCTTCCTTAGAGCTGCGTTAATGTTATCTTGATATATATATATATACTAGCAAATATATGCACCCTCCGGGTGCAAGTATTTAAGTTTTAATATGATAAAATATTGTATTAAATTAGAAAGGCTAATGAACTAAATAAGAATACAGATAAAAAGATTTGAAACAGAGGGAGTATAATAAAAGATTTGAAACAGAGGGAGTATAATAAAAAATGGAACAACTGAAACTTACTCTTCCATCACTCTCGTCTTTTATTGTTATTTTTTCTAATTTAAGTATTTAGTTAATAGAGGAAGTAAAGAATAAAATGACAGTTATTTTTTTCTTGTTAATGGATTTCATTTAAGATTCATTGAAGAGATTTTTGCTTATATTCATTAAAATAAAACCAAACAGTTAGAAATCAATAATACTAAGCACATATTTATTAAATTCGATTTTTTAATATTAATATGCAAATTAGCCTTCCCGTTCACTCTGTAAACCGCTATTTTGTTGTATATATAAATATAATTGCATGTTGTTAGTATGTAGACATAGTTAACAGTATTAATAATGTAAGACAATTTTATTAATAATTGAGGTTTAGATAAAAATAAAATCATGGAGAATGTGATGTCAATAACTAAGAGAATTGTGACTTGAGTAGGAATATAGTTTCGGTTACAGACAGAAAAACACACAATCTCCATTATAATA
>JALAJA010000213.1:62500-69351 GCA_023376005.1 Doryteuthis pealeii | reverse complement strand
GGAGTTATAATGCTCTGCTAACGTAGCTAACTAACCATTAAACAGTATGCGTCCAGGCATTCAAAAGTATGGGACACTCGGTGAGAATCATCCTCATTAACAATGGTCTGCTAATCTTGCTTACTAAGCATTACATAACGTGCGGTCCCAACCATCTAAAGGGGGCACCCAGTGAGATTCCAACTCACTAATAATGGTCTGCAAACGTAGCTAACTAACCATTAAAACCATGTGAGGTGCGCAAGCATCCAAATGTATGGGACACCCAGTGAGAATCTACATCACAAACAATAGCTTGTTAGTCTAGATAATTAACCATTAAACCATGTGAGGTTCCCCGGCATCCAAAAGTATGGGACACCCAGTGAGAATCTACCTCATTAACAATGGACTGCTAATCAAGCTTGCCGAGCATTACATTACGCGCGGTCCCAACCATACAAATGGGGCACCCAGTGAGATTCGAATTCACTATTAATGCTCTGCTAACATAGCTAACTAACCATTAAACCATGTGAGATGTCCAGGCATTCAAAAGTATGGGACACCCGGTGAGAATCATCCTCATTAACAATGGTCTGCTAATCTAGCTTAATAAGCATTACATAACGTGCGGTCCCAACCATCCAAAGGGGCACCCAGTGAGATTCGAACTCACTAATAATGCTCTGCTAACGTAGCTAAGTAACCATTAAACCATGTGAGGTGCCCAGGCATCCAAATGTATGGGACACCCAGTGAGAATCTACATCACAAACAATAGCTTGTTAGACTAGCTAACTAACCATTAAACCATGTGAGGTGCCTAGGCATCCAAAAATATGACACCCAGTGAGAATCATCCTCACTAACAATGGCTTGTTAGTCTAGATAATTAACCATTAAACCATGTGAGGTTCCCCGGCATCCAAAAGTATGGGACACCCAGTGAGAATCTACCTCATTAACAATGGACTGCTAATCTAGCTTGCCGAGCATTACATTACGCGCGGTCCCAACCATACAAATGGGGCACCCAGTGAGATTCGAATTCACTATTAATGCTCTGTTAACGTAGCTAACTAACCATTAAACCATGTGAGGTGTCCAGGCATTCAAAAGTATGGGACACCCGGTGAGAATTATCCTCATTAACAATAGTCTGCTAATCTAGTTTACTAAGCATTACATTACGTACAGTCCCAACCATCCAAAAGGGGCACCCAGTGAGATTCGAACTCACTAATAATGGTCTGCTAATGTAGCTAACTAACCATTAGACCATGTGAGGTGCTCAGGCATCCAAATGTATGGGACACCCAGTGAGAATCTACCTCACTAACAATGGCTTGTTAGTCTAGATAATTAACCATTAAAACATGTGAGGTTCCCCGACATCCAAAAGTATGGGACACCCGGTGAGAATCATCCTCATTAACAATGGTCTGCTAATCTAGCTTGCCAAGCATTACATTACGCGCGGTCCCAACTATCACCCAGTGAGAGTCGAACTCACTAATAATGGTCTGCTAATGTAGCTAACTAACCATTAAACCATGTGACGTGCCCAGGCATCCAAATGGATAGGACACCCAGTTTCAATTCCTAGAAGAGGCTATTTGCATTTCGCAGAGCATTAATACTCATGGGAAAGTTAGGTACGCTACATCATCAAAGTTAAGCAGCGATGAGCCTGTTCAATACTTAGAAGGGTGACCATTTAAGCAACAGCAGCTACTGTAAGAAACTGAATATCGAAATGACTTGATTCGGCATTAAATGACCCGAAAAGGGTTGATATGCCGTAAAGCAAAACAACTAACCAACGGGTAGGATGTAACAGAAGGTCGCTTGCATGGAGTATCTAGCGATGATCGAATTCGCGGACCAAGTATCCAATAGGCACCCCAGCTTGGAGCTGTTTTGAAAAGAACACTTTTGCTTTTCACCGTACACTTCCGGTTGTGGTAGGAGAGGCGCATGGAAAATGAACTTTATAAATTGTGTGACACCATTTCCAAACAACATCCTTTTATTTAGATAAACATAAAAATATTTTGTAAATAAAAACTATTTTCATTTAAATAAACATATCTGCATTTCTCTTCTGATTAAATAAAAACTATTTTAATATAAAAACGTTTTGGTTTGGTTTGGTTTGGATTGTTTTACGGCATATCGACCTCAGTGGGTCATTTAATGCCGATAAAGTTTTGAAATAAATCAATTCTTAATAGATAATACAATTTTTTTATAAATACATTTTTCTATTTAACCCATAGATGGGACCCTAACAGGTGCTACCACTCCGGGACAGAGTGGAACAGGGAGCAATGGTGATGAAGGGGTGCTCCACATTTCCCAAACCTCCAAAACTGGAACCTCACCATCAGATAGAGTTTAACGTCATTCCCAGGACATGTAGACCCCCAGCCACCGCCTTCTAGCACCCATATGATAAAAAGGGGTTGGGGCTTGCCATAAGGGCAATAGGGTTGGGAAAATCATATAGGTGCTAGGGCTTGACGTGACCAGCCGATTGATCGGAGGGGGCCTCTCTGACCACCCGTCTATCCCAAGATAGGGCCAAAGTGGAGTATTGCATGTCATGAACTGCTCATCCACCTGGGCTCTATCCTTAAGCATCACGGGTCGCCACCCACGGCCAACAGGTGGCCCCATTGGGAGAGTCTTACCCCTCTGCAGAGGTGCAGTTGGTGCATTCTAACGCCCCAACCGACAGGGCGGTATAAAAACGTGTCTTTCGTTTAAAGTTTTATCATTTTTAAAAATCCTATTGAATTAACAACAACAACATGAAATAACTAATTTTAAAAAAATTAAAACCGAAAACTATTTTAATATAAAAACGTGTTTTTGGGTTGTAAATATACATGAACAAACTTTTAAAAAAATCTTACAGAAAAATTCTAATTAAAAAAAATCGTCTGTTGTTTGTTTGTTGAGTTTACGGTGAAAAGCAAAAGGTGTTCTTTTCAAAACAGCTCCCAGCTGGGGTGCCTATTGGATACCTGGTCCGAATTAGCTATTCAGTATTAATGGATGTGTGAGACTAGCTTGCAAACCATTGCACTATGTCGTATATCTTGTACATTTTTTATACACCCAATCATACACGTTCGGTTTCTGTAAGTTTTTCTGTACTCTGTCCACACCGGAGCTACATTCATTTTTTGCTTTGTTTCAACCTCTTTGAGAATGTGCTGATATATATATATATATATATATATATATATATATATATATTATATATATATATATTTAAAATAAGTGTATTTTGGTAGTATTTTTCTTTTTAAATGTTGTGTTAAACTGTACAGACAATTCTTGTCGGACGAGTTTTTGTTCGATCCTTTCTAATTTTCTGGCCATCTTTTTAATGTCAGGGTGGAACTGGTGTATCAGTCCACAAAAGGTATCTCTACAAGCGCTTTCGGCAATTCGATTTGCCATCTTCAGGTAAGCTTTTTAAGGAAGAATGAGCAGTAGCGTAGGAATTGGAAGTGGGAGGTAGTAACAATTGGTAGGGGGAGGTTGTAGGAATTGGTAGTAGTTCGACGAACGATGCAGTAGAGATTTTTTTGTGGGAGGGGGCACGAGTTGTGAGAAGGGGAGGGGAATAGTGGAAGGAGGATAGGTGGGAAATTATAAGCATTTGAGAACATGTTGACTTGATTCAAAGTTTATTTTGTTTAAGGTAGGTTTTTTTTGTTTAACATATAAACCTTAGGAAATCAGACTGATAAAAAATCAGTCAGGTTTCGCTTCCAGCTGAAGGTACTGTTAAGTCTAACCCCACTGAAGAGACGTGAAACGTCGAAACACGGTGTTTGTCGATGACTGTAATATATATATATATATATATATATATATATATATATATATATATATTATAGTCATCTGTTCCTTAACCACTCAATTTGTATTTCCTGTTAAACACAACAGTTTCATTTCTGTTTTTATTACCGGATGAAGAGGAAAGGTTTTCCCGAAATATCCCAAAACATTTTCTCCGAGTGTTGTCATATTTTTCTGATTTTGTAGTTCTGATCCTTCGACGCAAAAGGCATTAAACGGATTGAAATTCATCGCACATTAACGCAAGTGCACGTATCTAAATCTATGTGTATATATGTGAGTACATATGTATGTATGTATGTACGTATATAAATCCGTAGTGTTGTAGATAAAAGCCTTCAGAGGTGTAAAAATCCAGATATTTTGTTTTTTCATTAGACAAATATGAAAAATAGATGGAAATTAATCCGACAGTATGAATTTAACATTTTTGAAAAAACAAAAGATGTTTATAATTGCTGACAGAAATCTGTTTCAACCACTTTAATAGATCGGTCATCATCAAGAGCAACATATGAGAGAAAGACGGGATAAATAACCGTTAGAAGAAAGGGTACAAACAAAACGCTATTGTTCAATGCTGGAATTTTTAAAAATGCGTGTTCTGTGTTAAAAATAAAATGAATTTTATTTTTTAAAAATCAGAAGCATTATAGTTCATAATAAAACTCAAAAGAGTTTGATGTAAAATTATATAAAAGTGTATAATGAGTATCAAAATTGTTCATGATATATTCCAGCTATTATTAGTATGTATGTATGTATGTATGTAAGTATGTATGTATATGTATTTGCGTCAAACTTTGTAGATCTGCAGCAGGTTTGATGAAGGAAGGGTTCTGGTGGTGGAGTTGTGGGATTGTGAGGGACGGCAATGATCTGTAAAGATTATGCTATTGCCATGCCATGTGCCATGTATATGTATGTGTATTATAGTGGTCGACGCTTGTACAACACGAATACCACTCTCTAAATGTTCATGATTATTATCCAGTGACAAACCGAAGCAAGATAACCGCTAATCCTGTCAATCGCAGGTTTTATATCAAAGTTGTCCTTCTCCTAGTTGGATAACCTAACAAGGAATAAGGGGTTCAACACTCCCAGAAATAATGTTCTAGATGTCCGTTGAGCCAATAGCTTCCTCCGCCCTTTAAACAGGTATTGTTTTTTGTCCTGCAGGGTGTCTAGCCACCCTCCTCACTAGATAAATTATGTAGGGTTACCGGTTTAGTCACTGATGATTCGACTATGAGACAGGTCGTACTGGATTACATAGTACCTGTAGCGCATTAAGCGACCTGACCTAGATGGTGGCGCATAAGCATCAAATTGTATCATCTGATACAGCGGGAAGGACGTCCTTCCTATGTCATATTTGCATCAAACTTTGTGGATCTGCAACAGGTTTGATGAGTCATTTGAGGGCTCATGGAGAGGAAAGGTTCTGCTGGTGGGGTTATAGGATTGTGAGGGACGGCGGTAATCTGTAAAGATTATTCTATTGCTATAGGTATGTGTGTGTGTTATATAGTAAGGTCACATCGTCTAAGTACTTCAGGTGAATTCTGCACAGAGTCATTTGTGTGTTCTTAAATAGTGGTTAGAACCATCGCCACTGTTCAGGTACGGGGAAGATGGGTCATTCCATTATATCAGTGTGGATACGCGTGGTGAAGTGGTTAAAGTCGTAGATAATGGACACGACGAAACAGGTTCAAATTCTCCACTCGGCTTTTTGCATTTCAAGTAGCGCTAGTACACTCGGGGAAAAGTATGAATCCAGCTATTCTCCCTTCAGCTATGGGTAAATAGTAGGGCAGACTGGGCTCTTTCTTCTGGGTTAAGCAGCCATTCAAGGAGAAGTAAAATTCTGAATTCAACCATGTTAAACTTCGTTTAAGAAATTGGTCGTGAGTGGTGGCTCGTGGTCCGACTACTGTCCACCCTGTTGGCTAAAGTGGATCGGCCGAACTTAATAACATTTATTTATGTAATAACTGTCTAACACGTCCACTCACTCTTCCTTCGGGGGTCAAGCGGAAGTCACCACATGTCAACCATGCTAATTTTCCACTTAACTCTCTCCGATTTTGATACTCTAACGAACTCTGTATAGGTGGGTGACTACAGAGACTGAACTTGCAGCCTCCTGGTCGTGAGTGGTGGCTCGTCAGTCAGACTACTGTCACCCCTGTTGGCTAAAGTGGTTCGGCCGCGGAGAAGCATAAATACCGACTCGGTTTTTCTTGAAAATCTCATTGATCAGCTCAGTTCGATCACTGGATACCGTGTTAAGGAAACAACCGGGACCGGGAACAATAACAGAGAGAGAGAGAGAGAGAGACAGACAGACAGACAGACAGACAGCAGAGATACTATTTCAAAGAAAGTAAATGAATGAATGGTAAAATAACGACGTTAAAACAATGGAAAAAAGAAAGAAAAAATAGAACGAGAGAGAGAGAGAGAGAGAGAGAGAGAGAGAGAGAGAGAGAGAGAGGAGACAGACAGACAGACAGACAGAGAAAGACAGAGACAGAGACAGAGAGAAAGAAAGAGAGAGACAGAGAGAGAGAGTGAGTGAGGGAATGGGTGAGTGAGGGAGTCTTACAGAGAGACTAAGAGAGATACTATTTCAAAAAAAGAAAATTAATGAATGATAAAGAAGAACTTAATTTACATGAGCGTTTATACCATTATTCCAGCAGTCACTTGTACTTCTAACATCGACATTTTCGTCTGTGATTTTCTCCGTCGTACCTGAGAAAAATGATTTCAGTCTGATTCAAAATTTACTCTAGCTACAGTACCTACATAATTCATAGGCTACCCATGAACTAGATATCTACCACGTACCCCACGTGTACACGATAGGCACAAAGCCCTATTAATGTGGGACCACCCACAAACCGAAACTCGTGGGTGGCGGGTGCAAAAATGCGTTGATCCTATCGGCATTCCCCCTCAAGGGGAAGGGGGCTATGGCACTG
>JALAJA010000213.1:52500-57500 GCA_023376005.1 Doryteuthis pealeii | reverse complement strand
CAACTAATTGATAGTCGAGACAATAGTGTCTGTACGTGATAAAAAATCTGATGCAATCACGGATGACGCAATATTTTTTATGATCAAACTACTAACATTCAAATGGCACGTGTCAAAATGTGAGCCCAATCGGATTATTAGTTTACAAATTACAGTTTTTTTAAGTGAAGCTACAGTTGCAAATTTTCAAAACAATGGAAAAATCTGAATTTAGTGTGTTGATAAAGCATTCAGGTCGGTTTAAGGTGCGATGACACACAGGAAACAAATCTACCGCGGGATGGTTTTACAAATTGCTTGGATTCCGTCAGGGTCCCCTTAGGTACCAGGCAATAAACCCAACCCTTACCCCCTGTAGACCAGGGGCAGATGCTTCCTGAGAGGGGGGGGGGCTTGGAACTAAACTGATAATTATTTTAATGGAGTAATTCAACCTGGAGTGAACGATAGTTTTACTTACAGCTTTGTGCAAATTAATTCCGTTATTATTATATCCACGATTTCTCTGTAAGGTTTGCTAGTGTGTTCGTGCAGCATTACAATTTTCTTGCACTTCCTTGGAGTAACGTCCATTGCAGACAATGGCCGTATGACAACTAATTGACAGTCGGGACAATAGTGTCTGTACGTGATAAAAAATCTGATGCAATCACGGATGACGCAATATTTTTTATGATCAAACTACTAACATTCAAATGGCACGTGTCAAAATGTGAGCCCAATCGGATTATTAGTTTACAAATTACAGTTTTTTTAAAGTGAAGCTACAGTTGAAAATTTTCAAAACAATGGAAAAATCTGAATTTCATGTTTTGATAAAGTATTGCTTTCTGAGGGGGGAAATACTGTTCAAGCAAAGCATTATTATTCACGGTAAATAAAAAATCATTAGCCATTGCATTTTTATAGTAAAAATCATTTCCAATGAATTTTAATAGTAAAAATCATTTCCAATGCATTTTCATAGTAAAAATCATTTCCAATGTATTTTCATAGTAAAAATCATTTCCAATGCATTTTCATAGTAAAAATCATTTCCAATACATTTTCATAGTAAATATCATTTCCAATGAATTTTCATAGTAAAAATCATTTCCAATGCATTTTTATAGTAAATATGATTTCCAATGAATTTTCATAGTAAAAATCATTTCCAATGCATTTTCATAGTAAAAATCATTTCCAATACATTTTCATAGTAAATATCATTTCCAATGAATTTTAATAGTAAAAATCATTTCCAATGCATTTTTATAGTAAAAATGATTTCCAATTAATTTTCATAGCAAAAATCATTTCCAATGCAGTTTCATAGTAAATATCATTTCCAATGAATTTTCATAGTAAAAATCATTTCCAATCCATTTTTATAGTAAATATGATTTCCAATGAATTTTCATAGTAAAAATCATTTCCAATGCAGTTTCATAGTAAAAATCATTTTCAATGCATTTTTATAGTAAATATGATTTCCAATGAATTTTCCTTAATAAAAAATCCTTGTTTTTACAACGGTTAAGATGTGGTATGCTGATTTTAAACTCGGTCGTGCAGACACAAATGATGCTGAACGCTCATGTCGCCAAAATTCGGCAGTTGTCCCAGAAAACATCAAAAATCTTCACAAACTGTTATGCGTACAAATGCATGAAACTTTTTTTTATTATTATAGTGGAATTGCTGGCATATTAATTCTTTGGGATGGAAGCCTTTTCCCTGTGTTTTTTTAATGCCGAGGGACATTTGATTACTTAAAAAACAACGAAACTTTTCAAAAATATATATATTAGCAAGAATGTGCGTTCCCCAGGTGCACTTATCTAAGTTTTAATGTAATGAAACATATAGAAAGACTAATGAAATTAAATAAGAACGCATATAAAAAGATCAGACTTATTTTAATTATATTTTAATTGGTTTCTATATCAAATCATTCATATCGTTGATTTTAATACGTTGGAGAATAAAACAATGTTGAGAAATGTTCTATATAAGGAGCGTGCTGGATACCCGCTCCTATTTATAGACTCGGCGATAACCATATGATCATACTCTTGGCCAATCGCTGGCAGTACTCTGCTGCTGATACAATACTTATACCGACAGTACTGGCCATAACTACTCATAACTACTTTGACTTTCGTGGACGACGGACATAGGATTAAATCACTGGACCTTTAACAATACGCAGGATAGGACTAAGTGGGTAGACTCCCTCGCTGTTTGGTTGATACCGATAATAGTCCACTACGCCTACTTACTTTTACCTTTGGGATTTCCCTCGTATTAATCATTTTACAAAGGATTTTAGCAGGGGTTTTCTTTTTTCCATTGGACAATGATTTTTACTATAAAAATGCATTAGAAATGATTTTTACTATAAAAATGCATTGGACAATGATTTTTACTATAAAAATGCATTAGAAATGATTTTTACTATAAAAATGTATTGGACAATGATTTTTACTATAAAAATGCATCAGAAATGATTTTTACTATAAAAATGCATTGGAAATGATTTCACTATAAAAATGCATTGAGCAATGATTTTTACTATAAAAATGCATTGGACAATGATTTTTACTATAAAAATGCATTGGAAATGATTTTTACTATAAAAATGCATTAGAAATGATTTTTACTACAAAATGCATTGGAAATGATTTTTTACTATAAAAATGCATTAGAAATGATTTTTACTACAAAAATGCATTGGAAATGATTTTTTACTATAAATGCAAAATGATTTTTACTACAAAAATGCATTGAAATGATTTTTACTATAAAAATGCATTAGAAATGATTTTTACTACAAAATGCATTGGAAATGATTTTACTATAAAATGCATTAGAATGATTTTTTATATAAAATGCATTGGAAATGATTTTTACTAAAAAATGCATTGGAAATGATTTTTACTATAAAAATGCATTGGACAATGATTTTTACTATAAAAATGCATTGGAAATGATTTTTACTATAAAAAATGCATTGGACAATGATTTTTACTATAAAAATGCATTAGAAATGATTTTTACTATAAAAATGCATTAGAAATGATTTTTACTACAAAAATGCATTGGAAATGATTTTTACTATAAAAATGCATTGGACAATGATTTTTACTATAAAAATGCATTAGAAATGATTTTTACTATAAAAATGCAATGATGCATAAATTATAGGACTTATTCGCTTACCAAAGGATTCCATAACTCAGGACTTACTTACTTTAAGCCCTTTTCAACTGGCCAAGGATGGCATTTAAAAATTTAACAAACAATAATATTAGAGATCAATGACACTAAGTAATTATTTATTAAACCTGGTTTTGGTAAAAAACCAGTATGTAAATTAACCCACAATATATTATGTAAACCTTTATTTCTTAGTGATATATAAGACACATTGCAGGATTTTAAATGTACTAATAATAAGGGCTGTTTTAAGGCAAATCTAATTCAGATTTTCATAGAGACATTGGTAATAAATAAGATGTATTCTATGTATTAATGATTTTGACTGTAAATTAAATACTCATTTCGCAATTTCTAAGTATATTGTTGTTACATAATCTATGCAGTTGCATAAGATTATTGTCAATCCCCTGTATTTCCAAAGGGATGGCCCTTTTCATATCACGGGCAGGACTTTCCATGGAATAGTACAGAAAGCCAGCGAAATACGTGAAGTCACGTGGGACCTGGTTGGGTCTTCAGTTTCAGTTTAGACGTCAGGCAGAGAAGATGTACTGCCTTAACTGGAACTCACCTGCATACGCGCGCTATGTTTAGTTACATGAAATGTTTAGTTAAGTAAATAAAAGCTTACGAAAATAACATGGTTTTGTGGTTGGTGAATGTCTTGGTAACAAGAAGAAATGAGTTAAGTGCGACCGACCACCAAGACGAAGTCCAGACGCTAGAAGAGACGCTAGAAGAAGAGGTAAGATAGAAAAGATGACCAGAATAATAGAAGTAAGAAAGAAAGGAAAGAGGTATGCAACACTGTGACATTGCAGTAACGTAGTTTCGGTTACAGACAGACAGACAGCTAATCTTCATAATAATAAGATACAGTGGTACCTTGATTTACTCGTATCTGGATTTCCTGTTATAACAATTTCCTCATATCAAATCTAGTACGTCACTATAGAGAACGGTTTAGAATACTCTTGGGAAAGGTATGAGCCCAATTCTTCTTCTTCCAGCTATGGGTTAATTGTGGGACAGACTGGGCTCTTTGACCTTGGTTAGGCAACCAGTTTAAGAGAAGGAAAATCTCTGCATTCAAATCTGTTAAACTCCTGTTACAATTTATGTGTGTGTCATAAATTGTTAGCAGAACCCTGTAGTTAGTTTGAAATAGGTTCGTTGGAGTTAAATGCGTAGGCGGGTAGATTTCGGTTGGATGACCCCCAACTGACCCCTAGAGGTGCGAATCTCGCGCCACGAGAAACACGTGACTAGTTAGATTTGAGATTCAGCCCGACCGTCAAAAGAGCTGAGACGTGCTGTGAGGCCGGTCACCCCGCGCGTGATATGGGCTAGACTAAATAAAAAAGCTTGATCAAGAAACAAAATGTCTTGTGAATTCAATTAATTGCAATGACCAAACTAGCACAGGAAACAAAAGAAATCCTTAATTAGAAGACACCAACTAGACGAGATGTCGGCCAGAGAAGAAGAAGAGAAGGAAGTGAGATCTCCTAACCAAGTAAGTCTCTAATATGTCTCTTCTAATATATATATATATATATATATATATATATTTTAAAATTCTATGAAAAATACATAAGAGTCGAATTTTCACGAAAGTTTTGATACCTATTCACTTTTAGATGAATTTATGTTTAAAATAGTTTTTTTCCTAAAATATATTTGGGGAAATATTTTTACTAGGCCGTCCCCCCTTATTTCATTTTATGAAATCCGAAGAAAATATAATTTACTCGTACGATTTTAAAATTTTCTATAAATATAAGAGTTTGAATAATTAA
>JALAJA010000213.1:7500-45000 GCA_023376005.1 Doryteuthis pealeii | reverse complement strand
AAAAGAGGAAATAAAGAATAAAATGACAGTTATTTTATCTTGTTAATGGATTTCATTTGAGATTCATTGAAGAGATTTTTGCTTATATTCATTAAAATAAAACCAAACAGTTAGAAATCAATAATACTAAGCACATATTTATTAAATTCGATTTTTTAATATTAATATGCAAATTAGCCTTCCCGTTCACACTGTAAACCGCTATTTTGTTGTATATATAAATATAATTGCATGTTGTTAGTATGTAGACATAGTTAACAGTATTAATAATGTAAGACAATTTTATTAATAATTGAGGTTTAGATAAAAATAAAATCATGGAGAATGTGATGTCAATAACTAAGAGAATTGTGATTTGAGTAGGAATATAGTTTCGGTTACAGACAGAAAAACACACAATCTCCATTATAATAAGATATTTGCTCTGTGACTCTAACATTAAGAGCACACACACACACACACACACATATATATATATATATATATTATATATATATATATATATCATGTCGTGTAAGTAGCACGGATATCCATGACAATCTCTTGCCAACCTTCCCTATCATTCATTGCCCCTAGGAGGTCTGTGCATCAACCCGCATCGTCGCATATTTGATCAAAGTAGGTCCTTGGTGGGCGGACTACATTAGCAGGCTCATGTGTTGGCTTCCACATGAGAACATCGCTTAAGAGCTCGTCCTTGCTTCTCCAGCAGTGTCCTGCATGCCTAATCCGTCTCACTTGGATGGTTTGTGAGATGGAGGGGGGGGGAAGGTGGCCATACAGCTGCTTTCTTGTGAGGTGCTGTTTCCACGATTTGTTCAGGACTGCGCGCAGCATTCTTGTGCAGCTCCCATTTAACCTATTCTCAAGGGGGCTCGTTAGGGTCCAAGTGGTGTAGCCATACAGTAGTACTCACACAACCACAGTCTGGAAGAATTGTCGCTTCAACTTGTTAGTGAGATCGGACTACCATATAACTGATAATTTCTTTGTGGCCGACCATGCTTTTCCTATCCGTGTATTAACATCCCTTTGTGTGGATGAGATATTACTACCTAGGTATGTGAATTGTTCTACTGGCTTAAGAGGCTTACTGTCAAGTGTAGAAATCTCTCCCTTCTTTTTATTTCATATATATATATATATATATATATATGCATGTTGAATTAAACAAAAGACACATCTCTTGTTTAACAATTTTATTTGTGATTTTTTCAAGTTTTCTGGCCAACTTTTCAATATTTGGGTGGAATTCGTGGATTAGTCCACCAAAGTTCAGGTCCCGAGTACTTTCGGCACTTCGAAGTGCCATCATCAGGGGTGGACTAATCCACGAATTCCACCCAAATATTAAAAAGTTGGCCAGAAAAATGGAAAAGATCAAAAATAAAATTGTTAAACAGGAGATGTGTCTTTTGTTTAATCAAAATTATAAATGTATAAATGAAAGAATGCTGCCCAAATACACCCCCCACACACACACACACACATATATATATATATATATATATATATATATATATGAGTATTGATAAAAGGATATGAAAACAACACAATATGCTGTTAAAGTGAAAGGATTTTATATATTTATAGCTAATATTAAACAATATTTCGATTTTATAAAAATCATCTTCAGTATTTGTTTATATTCCGTACTATCAAGAGCGGAGACGAAAGTCCTTGATAGTACGGAGTATTAACAAGCTCTGAAGATGATTTTTATAAAATCGAAATATTGTTCAATATTAGCTATGAATATGATATAAAATATTTTCATTTTAACAGCATTGTGTGTTTTCATATCCTTTTATCTATACTTATACAGTCAGATTCATTTCCTTTCTCTTAACTCATTTATATATATATATATATATATATATAATATATATATATATATATACCAGGCTTGTTGTTAAACCATCGCAATAAGAAAAAACCCGGCAAATAGTTTGATTGTAAAAATATACTACCAAACATTAGCTGGATAGAAAAAAACTTTTTGAAAAAAAAAGAAAGAAGAAAAGACCAAGATAGTCGTACCAACCGAGAATAATCGGTTGATACTATAATACTTGGACAAAAGAAAAAAACAATTTATATATATATATATATATATATATATATATAATATATATATATATATGTGTGTGTGTGAAAAATATATGTTCAATAAAAAATCGCAGGATATACTAAAGCTTATAAGTAAAGAGTGCTCAATACCTAATAGAGCAAATAATAAAGATAAACCTAATGAGTCAGATATACCTACTATAATTTTCACTTAGTGCTCTTCAGGGCTAAGATCTGACTCAGATCTTAGCCGTGAAGAGCACTAAGCAAAACTTTTAGTAGGTGTATCTGACTCATTAGGCTTCATTATATATTATAATATATATAATATAAATTATATATATATATATTATAATACATAAATCGCTAGGATATTAAAGCTAAAATGTAAAAGTGGCTTCTCTATTCTTAAGCAATGAGGCTTAAATATAAATGTTCTAGATATAATTTTGAGCGGTGAAGGGGACCAGGTGATATGAACAGGTTCTCTAAATAGAATAGCAATTAACACAGCTTAACACCTGTATCCTCAGCTAGGTTAGCGAATGAAAGAGGAATCACACACGCTACACTGAATAAAGGGTTGGGTTCAAAGTTCCGTGATGCTCCCGATTACGGAACAAGAATGTTCCCAGGTTCTAGAAGGCTCGCGAGTCCGACAAAGAAATACGCTGAAGAAGGCCGGAGGGACACATCGACCGAACGTGTACATGATACAATAAAGATGAGACATAGGTCCGAATAATCCAAATAATCAAATTGATAAACAGAGGGCACATTGGCCTAAAGTTGTACAGATAATAACAATAAAGATGAGGACAATAGATCCGAATAACAAATAATCAAATTGTAGTCCAGGGGGACATCGGCACCTAAACGTTGTTACAGAAAAACATAAAGATGAAGGACAATAAGTCGAATAATCCAATATAATCAAATTGATAAGCAGGGGGACATTGGCTGAAGTTGTATAGAAAATAAAGATGAGGCAATAGTCCGATAATCAAATAATCCAAAATTGATAAGCAGGGGGCACCATCCGCCTAAACGTTGTACAGTACACAATAAAGATGAGGACAATAGTCCGATAATCCAAATAATGCAATTGATAAGCCGGGGGCACACCGCTTAAACGTTGTACCAGATAACAATAAGATGAGGAAATAGCTCGCGAATATCCAAATTCCAAATTGATAGGCCAGGAGGCACATGCCTAAACGTTGTCAGAATCATAAAGATGAGGACATAGTCCGAAAATCCAAATCATTCAAATTGATGCCAGGGGCACATCGGCTAAACGTTGTAAGTAAAATAAAGATGAGACAATATCGAATTCAAAATATACTAATTATCAAAGCCTGATTCAAAAATCAGAGAAACATATTTTATTTTTTCGCGTATACATGTTAATGCAGACGACAGAATTGCAACCAATTCTGAATATTCAATATATTACGCTCGATCGGGTTAGCTCAGTCGGTAGAGCGTTCGGCAGAAACCGCAAGGTTCCTAGTTGATCGGTCGCTCAACAACTCAGCGTATGAGTAGCCATAGGATCTGTGCGGTAAAGTAAGGAGCTGAATGGTGGTGTGGAACTCCCCCTAGGACGCCAAACAATCTCCTTGGTCTAGCGCATTGAAAAGGGGATAGACTCCCTCGCTGATTGGCTGATCCGACTGATAGGCCGCCCAGACATTTACTTTCTTACATCCATAAGATTAGTATTATATTTCATGAAAAATTAGTATACTTACCATTTCAACGAATATTACATTCTGAAAATTGATATTTAGATTCGGAAAATCAGCATGAGGTTCAAGCTGTTTAAGTAGTTCAATTAACGAGAAGAGAGCTCTTAAATTCAAAAGAAACATTCTAATAATATTAAATTTAACAAAAAAATTAATTTTCCTCAACAGTA
This sequence comes from Doryteuthis pealeii, assembly GCA_023376005.1. NCBI lineage: Eukaryota > Metazoa > Mollusca > Cephalopoda > Myopsida > Loliginidae > Doryteuthis > Doryteuthis pealeii. Next base: position 41,009 of record JALAJA010000213.1, on the reverse strand, counting down.
TGTTGTAATATATACAATTAAACTTATATATATATAATATATATATTTATATATTAATATATAATATACTAAAAGTATTTTTGAATTCACCGTCACATTTTTCTTAACCAATCCCTTCCGTTTAAATTGTTTTCGATCTTGTTGCCAACCATCTCAAAAATTCGCTATCATTTGGTTACAAAAGATAATGAGACTCCCGGACATATATATGGCGCGAATGCCCACGTTGGTGAATTGTAACGTTTTCGTTTTTTGCAGTATTAAGGTTTTTTTGGTTATGTAAACTCATTTTGACTTCCTCTCCGACCCAAACAACTACGGGAGTGAAATGAGCTCTGATATGATTTGTAATCGAAATATTGATCAGTATCAGCTATGATTATGATTATAAATTGTTTTTCTTCTTTACAGCATTGTGGGTGATGTTTTTCATGTCCACCTTTCTTACTCATATATATATATATATATATATATAAATATCATATATATATATAATATATTATATATATATATATTATATATATATATATTAAAATAAGTGTTTTGGGCAGATTTTTTTCTTCTATACATTTGTTGAACTGTACAGACAATTTCCTGTCGGACAACTTTTCAATTGAATCCGTTCCACAAATTTTTCGGGGCCATCTTTCTGAATGGTGATAACCATTCCTACAACTCCTACAACCAATGGTTATTACCCCCCACTTATTCTTGCTACTACTGTTCTCGTTAAAAACGAGACACGAAATCATACCCTTGTTTCACACTGAGATGGCAATTTGTATTGCGAAAGCGCTCGTTTGGAAAAACCTTTGGGGGACTGTTATACATTCACCGACCCAGAAAGATGGTCCGAAAATTGGACGGATCAAATGAACTTGTCGACAGGATTGTCCTGTACAGTTTCAACAAACTTTATATATATATATTATATATATATGTTTGGCTAACCTTTGGTTGTTCCTCGGTGTTTACCTTAGTGTTGGAGTGTACTGGTATAGACAGTCCCCAAGGTTTTCAAACGAGCGCTTTCGGCATACATTTGCCATCCTCAGGTGTGACATGGTATGATTTCGTGTTCGTGTTTTTAACGATGAACGAGTAGTAGCAAGGAATAAGTGAGGTAATAACTTGGTTGTGTGTAGGAATGGTTTACCATCAGAAAGATGGCCCGAAATTGGACCGGATCAAATGAAAAACTTGTCCGACAGGAATTGTCTGTACAGTTCAAAAACTTGTATAGAAGAAAATGGCTGCAAAATACACTTATTTTAATATATTATATTAATAATAATATATATATATATATTGTAATATATTTAAGAATTATATATACTTATATATATGGTGAAAGGTGGAATGAACATTACACAATGCTGTTAAAGAAGAAAAATTTATAACTTAATATAGCTGATATGATCAATATTTCGATTTTACAAAAATATCAATCAGAGCTCATTCACTCGTAGTTGTTTGGGTTCGGGAGGAAAAGTCATAACTGAGTTTACAAAGACAAAACCTTATATGCAAAAACGAAAGAACGTTACAATATTCACAACGTGGGCATTTCGCGCCATATTATATGTCGGGCATGTCTCTATTATAATTTTGTCACCAAATTAGGCGAATTTTTTGAGATGTTGGCAGACGACACAATTAAACGGAGGGGATGGGTGTTGAATGTGCGGTTGGAATACAAAATACTTTTGTTATAATATTTTATATATAATAATATATATATATATTATTAGTTTTGTAATTTGTAATATTACAATACTGTTGAAGAAAATTAATATTTTTTTTGTTATTTGAATATTATTAGGAATGTTTTTCTTTGAACTTTTAGGAGCTCTCTTCGTTAATTGAATAATTAGACAGCTGAACCTCATGCTGATTTTCGCGAATCTAATAATATCAAATTTTCATGAATGTAAATTTCGTATGTATATACTAATTTTTCATGAATAATAATCTAATTCTTATGGAATGTAAAGTAAAGTAAAGTCGTCGGGGCGGCCTACAGTCGTGCAGCCAATCAGCGAGGGAGTCTCTCCTTTCAATAGCGCTAAAAGGAGATTGTTTTGGCGTCCGGGTGGAGTTCCACACCCCCCCCCATAGCTCCTTACTTTACCGCACAGATCTTGCTACTCATACCTGAGTGGTGAGGTACCGGTATCAAACTAAGGACTTGCGGTTTCCTAGCCGACGCTCTACCGACTTGGAGTAACCCGAATCGAACGTAATACTATGAATATTTCAATGATTTGTTTGCAATCTGTCTGTCTGCATTAACATGTTAGCGAATAATAAATATGTTTCTCTGAATTTTTGATTCAAGCTTGATAATAGTATTATTGGATTTTCGACTATTGGTCCTTATCTTTTAATTGTTATCTGTACACGTTTAGGCCACGATGTCCCTGGCTTATCAATTGGAATTATTGGATTTTCGGACTATTCGTCCTCATCTTTTTGTTTAATCTCGTACAACGTATTAGGCGATGTGCTCCTGGCTTATCAATTTGGATTATTGGATTATTCGACCTATTGTCTTCATCTTTATTGTTATCTGTAAAGTAAGCGGTGTGCCTGCTTATCAAATTTTTGATATTTGGATTATTCGGACTATTGTCCTACTTTATTGTTTCTGTACACCGTTTAGGCGTGTGCCCCCTGGTTTATGCAAATTTGGATATTTGGATTATTCGGACTATTGTTCATCTTTAATTGGTTTTCTATAAAGTTCAGGCCAATGTGCCCCTGGCTTCAATTTGGATTTTGATTATTACGGATATCTGTCTCATCTTTATTGTTTTCTGTACAACGTTAGGTCCGATGGTGCCCTGGCTTATCATTTGGATTATTTGGATTATTCGGTATTGTCTCATCTTTATTGTTATACTGTACAACGTTTAGGCCAATGTGCTCTGGCTTCATCAATTTGGATTATTTGATTTTCGGCACTATGGTCTCATCTTTATTGTTATCTGTACCAACCGTTTCGGTCGATGTTCCTCCGGCCTTCTTCAGGTATTTCTTGTCGGCTCGCGAGCCTTATAGCAAAGCCTGGGACAATTCTTGTCGTAATCGGGAGCCATCATGGGGAACTTGAAACAAACTTTATTCAGTCGGGGGATCCTCTTCTTCATTCGCTAACCATACCGCTGAAGGAAAGGTGTTAAGCTGTGTTAATTGACTATTCTATGTTACGTCGTCCTTGACCAGGACTGAACCTGCCGTCTAGAGATAACTGTTACTTAGAACTGTCTTAACCCAACACTTTATCCACTATGCTATGTGTCAATTTGATAATTCATGTATTTCTGGTAACTTATAAACGTAAATGTTCAAAAGATCTAAATTGATCCTATAGATGGAGCTTAAAGGTCACTCCACTGTGGGTGAGAATCGACAATGGGGTATTGGAGAAGTGACACACAAGGCCGAGCTCCAGAGTTGGTGATTAATCAACAGGGTGCAGTTTAGTGTAACTCCGAGACCTTCGTTTTTATTGAAGAGTTTCTTTGGTTTTATGCATATCAACCACGTGGGTCATTTAATGCCAGAAAGTTTTCAAAAGTTTGTAGCGATAGTTTATAACTCAATTTTTTATACAACATTTTCTATTTAACCCATATATACCTAACTGGTATAACAACAGCCATAATACCTTCTAATAAAAATCATTGACCAATGTTAATTTTATACACTAAAAACCCATTTCCAATGCATTTTTATAGTAAAAAATAATTTCCAATGCATTTTTATAGTAAAACCATTTCCACTGCATTTTTATAGTAAAATCATTTCCATACATTCTATGCTTGTTATGTCGTTGAGGTGTAAAGATACACAAGAAAATAGTGTGCTTGGGATATATTTATTCAGCACTTTTATCTGGTGCTAACATATACTTATTATTTCCATGTTTTTATGTAAAAATCCATTATCCTAATGCATTTTTAATAGTAAAATCATTTCCAATGCTTTTTATACTAAAAACCATTTCAATGCATTTTTATAAGTAAATAATTTCCAAGCATTTTTATAGTAAAATAATTTCCAATGCATTTTTATATAAAAAATAATTTCGAATGCATTTCTATATACTTGTTGGTATCGTTGAGGTGGTAAAAGATAACAACATGAATAGCTGTGCTTGAGATATTTTATTCAGCATTTGTATCTGGTGTTACATATACTTATTATTTTCAACATGCTTTTTTAGTAAAAATAATTTCCAATGCATTTTTATAGTAAAATCATTTCAATGCATTTTTTAGTAAAATATTTCAATGCATTTTTATTGTAAGAATATTCAAATGCTTTTTTAACATCCCAGTACGCATCATTTACACTATGCACATCCATTATATAGTCAATCATTTCATGACAGTTATGTTTAGCTATAATCAAATTCCAACATCCCAGCTTTATTTATAGTATCATTTCAAATCGGCATTTTTTAGTAGGATCATTTCCAATCCCGCATTTTTATAGTAAAATCATTCCAATGCATTTTATAGTAAAATCATTTCCCAATACAGTTCTATCTTGTTGTATCGTTGAGGTGGTAAAATCATCATGAGAATAGTGTGCTTGCGATATATTTTATTCAGCACTGATCTGGCTGCTGTCGTCCTTACCAGGACTGAACCTGCAGTCTAGAGATAACTGTTACTTAGAACTGTCTTAACCCAACACCTTTATCCACTATGCTATGTGTCCAATTTGATAATTAAGTGTATTTTGGTAACTTAAAACGTAAAATGTTCAAACAGATCTAATTGATCCTATAGATGGAGCCTTAACAGGTACTACCACTGTGGGTGAGAATCGACATGGGAGTATTGGCAAGAAAGTGACACCACAAGGCCCTGAGCTCCAGAGTTGGTGATTACATCACAGGTGCAGTTTAGTGTAATACTCAGGACCTTCGTCTTTATTAGAAGAGTTTCTTTGGTTTTATGGCATATCAACCACCGTGGGTCATTTAATGCCAGCAAAGTTTTCAAAAGATTTGTAGCGATAGTTTATAACTCAATTTTTTATAAACAAATTTTCTATTTAACCCATAAATATGACCCTAACTGGTATAACAAACAGCCATAATAAACTCTTCCTAATAAAATCATTGACCAATGTATTTTTTATACTAAAAACCATTTCCAATGCATTTTTATAGTAAAAAATAATTTCCAATGCATTTTTATAGTAAAACCATTTCCAATGCATTTTTATAGTAAAAATCATTTCCAATACATTCTATGCTTGTTATGTCGTTGAGTGGTAAAAGATACACAGAGAAATAGTGTGCTTGGATATATTTTATTCAGCACTTTTATCTGGTGCTAACATATACTTATTATATTTCCAATGCATTTTTATAGTAAAAATCATTTCTAATTTCTAATGCATTTTTATAGTAAAATAATTTCCAATGCATTTTTATAGTAAAAAATTTCCAATTGCATTTTATAGTGCAATAGTAATAATTTTTTATAGTAAAAAATAATGGTTCCAATTTGCATTTCTATACTTGTTGTATCGTTGAGGTTGGTAAAAGATACACATAGAAATAGTGTGCTTGAGATATTTATTCAGCATATGTAATCTTCGGTGCTAACATATACTTATTACATTTTCAATGCATTTTTATAGTAAAAATAATTTCCAATGCATTTTTATAGTAAAAATCATTTCTAATGCATTTTTTATAGTAAAAATCATTTCCAATGCATTTTTATTGTAAAAAATAATTTCCAATGCATTTTTATAGTAAGAATCATTTCTAATGCATTTTTATAGTCAGAATCATTTCCAATGCATTTTTTAGTAAAATAATATTTCAATCATTTTTTATATAAAATATTTCAAATGCATTTTTATAGTAAGAATCATTTTTCCAAATGCATTTTTTATAGTAAAAATCATTTCCAATGCATCTTTATAGTAAAATCATTTCCAATACTTTCTATACTTGTTGTATCGTTGAGGTGGTAAAGATACACAGAGAAATAGTGTGCTTGAGATTTATATTTTATTCAGCACTTGTATCTTGGTGCTAACATATACTTTTTACATTTCCAATGAAGCCGAGGGTCCAGAAGAAAGCAGCGACAATAAAGCACCCGGTCACATCACATCTTCAGGGACAGCCTTCCATGCAACATTTGAGGTCGAGAATGTTTTTCGAACATGGGACTTCACAGTCACAGAGGCGCTGTATACTTCAGGAGCATAAAACTATAAATATAGTCTTCCGAGACTGAAATGCCAATTGAATTACTAAAATAGGAACATGTATCATTACATCAAAAATGAAACTGATCCTCTGTGGGATTACATCCCTACTTCTTCACATAGTCACCGTTTTTTTGTTTCAAATAGCAATGTCCAACATTTGACGGTGCGTCAAAGTAGATGCCATTTATTTGTTCTTCTTTCTTTCTTGTGTTTTTTTACTTTTTCTTTGTTTTCTTGTGTTCTTTGTTTTCTTTCTTTGTTTCTTTTAACTTCTTTGTTTCTTTACTTCTTTTTTCTTTCTTTCTTTCTCAACATATGTGCCAATTCTCTCTTTTCTTCTTTTCTTTATCCACATACATGCTATTCTTTCTTCTTTTTTTCTTCCAAATATGTGCCATTCTTTCTTTCTTTCTTGTCTTTCTTCTTTCCTTTCATTATATAATTCTTTCTCCGAATTTGTTGCCATTCTTTTTCTTTCTTTCATATGTTTCTTTCTTTCTCCCAATGTGCCATTCTTTTCTGTCTTTTCTTCATTATCTCTCCACACTGGGTCATAATCTTTTTTTCTTTTCTTTTCTTTTTGTTTTCTTTTGCTTTTTTTTCTTTCTTTCTTTTTTCTTTCTTGCCGTCATGTAGGCTTATTTCTTTACTTATTTCTTATTCATTCTTTTTTCTTGGTCTTTTCTTCGTTTCTTCTTTTTTCTATACAAAGATAAATTCCAAACATCATTCTTTCTTTCTGTCATTTTTTTCTGCCGTTGAAATGTGCTATTTTTCTTTCTTTCTTTCTTTTTTGTTTTTCTTTGCTTTCTTTCTTTCTCCATATAATGGTCATTCTGTTCTTTCTTCTTTCGTCCTTTTGTTATTATTATATGTGTTTCTCTTTTTGTCTTTTTCTCTCTTTTGTTGTTCTTTTCCCTTTCTGTTCTTGTCGTTTATCTTATCTGGGACTTTTTTTTTTTTGTTTGTTCTATTTTTTATTTCTCAAATTGTCTCAATCTTTTTCTTTTCTTTCTCCGTTCTTGGGTTGTAGTGGTTCTTTCTTTTCTTCTCAATGATGTACAAATTCCAAGACTATTGTTATTTCGTATGCATTGGTGCGATAGGTGAAATTCAATTTATTTTGGGACCGTTCCGAGAGTTTGGTCCTACGACGAGGTTAAAAGTCAATAGGGGTCGATTAAGGTCCGGGCAAGACTGGATTCCGGCTCTTATTTTTCTTGTCTTTTGAGCAATTACAGAGCGGTAGATCAGTGATTATGGATGAGCTAATCTATTTGGGATCATTATTTTGGCTGCTCTTTGTTGAGTTCGCACCGTCATTCCAACAAATACCGATCTCACTACAAATCATAGATCTAGTTAATGGTCGTTGTGCAAATCTCTTGTTATTATTTTCTCTATGCCTTTTTTGTTCCGTTATCAGTATGTATACAATCTTCTTTATTTCTCTTATCTCTCAATTAAGTCTATTTCATTTATTCGATTTCTTACGTACGACACTAGGTTTGTTGTTATCACACATTGAGAGAGCCACAACAATATTACTTATACTAATATTAGTTTATTGGTTATATTATTTTACAGTATTGTAGGTGTTGTATTATATATTGTGTTTATATATTGATACTATCAGGGTGTTTCATGAATATTTTTTATACATTATATATTTCATATATATATTAGTTATTGTTTATTATTTGGTTCATATATACATATTATTATGTCCTAGGTATTCATATATCATAATAGTATAGTAGGTTATTCATGTATTTACATTATATTTGATTTATTATTTTATTACGTGATATAGTTTATTTGTCGAGTCATAATATCAATGTATATATTATGATTTATGAGTTTAGGGTTTTAGTGTATTATATAGTTTAGTTTGTAATATATTTATTGTAGGAGTGGGGGGTGGAGTAATGTATATATGTAATATATGTTATTTTATATATTTGTATATATATTATTATATGGGTATGATTTGTTATTTATTGGGTGTATTATTATTATTATGTATATAATTATTATATTGGAGTATGTATATTGTTTTGGGTATCGTTAAGTTTTTTGTTTTAGTTATATATTAGTATAATTGTATTTTTTTTATTTTATTTTATATTGTTTGATAGTTTCTTTAGTTTATAGGATGTATTATTATATTTAGTGTTTCTAGTTATATATTGTAGGTGATTTTTATTATATATTTTTGTTTATTTTTTTTATTTTTGGTTATAGTAGTATATTTATTGTTAGTTTATTATGTTATTTATATGTTTATTATGAGAGATTGATATGGCTGTGAAGGTAGCAGGTATTAATAAGGACAAGTAAAATTAGTTGAATGTGGATAAAATTTAGTTATGAATTTCGTCTAACCGTGTTCAGTGTACGGTAATTTAGTTTTTCTTGTCACAGTTGAAGTCCTACTTATTTTTATGTCTTTCTATTTGTAATAATTGAGAATATAATAATTTATATATAATATGAATTTATGAATCATTTTATATTGTATTTCAAAAAGAGTAGGACGGCTCTATCAACATTTGTACATTCTGGATTTTCCGTTCAGCCATTTTTGTAGATGAAGGGTAGATTTTAACCTGTTTAAGTACATAAATATATGTTACAGGCCGTTAGAGATCGATACTACATTCCTGTTTTTGAGTAGGCAGCATCCTTGTCCATTCTAATAGACCTTTTATACCCTGACGAGCCGACAATCTTTATTATTTTTACTTCCCATATTATGCTCACCAGCATAGGAGTTTATGGTTTGTTAGAAATGTTATTAGTTCTTTTTGTGTTCATCCTTTATAATCTACCATGGGTGGGGTTTCGAACCTGATGAGGCGCCGCTCGATGTGGCTAGACATTTTTTTGCAAGCTACCTCTGGACCGAAGCCCAAGATAGATAGATAGAGAGAGAGGAGAGAGAGAGAGAGAGGAGAGAGAGAGAGAGGGGGGGGAGAGAACTGTATTAGAAAAAACATTGTTAAGGAGTCCGGATCTTATTGGTGCTCCATATTTTTCGGCTTGTGCCACAACTAAGCTAACTTTAGTAAATAAGTATGTGTAAGGGGCCGGGTTAGCTCAGTCGGTAGAGTAATCAGCTAGAAATCACAAGGTTCCGAGTTCGATCCCGGTCCTCGCCAACTCAGCGTATGAGTAGCACAGGGATCTGTGCGGTAAAAGTAAGGGGCTGATGGTAGGTGTGGCGCTCCACCTCAGACGCAAAAAACAATCTCCTTGTCTAGCGCTAGTGAAAAGGGGATAGACTCCCTCACTGATTGTCTGATACCGACATATAGGCCACCCCGACGACTTTATTTTTTACTTATTTAAAATATACTGGGACTTAAAATGTATCTATCAAGACGGAAATGAAGAATAAATTGAACGTTAATTTTCTTCAAAATAGGTGGTGTTCAAAAAGTATTGAGACTGAAGCTGTATTTACCAAGACAGAAATGAACAATGAATGAAAGATTAATTTTCTTCAAAATATGAATGTTTCAAAAAGTATCAAGACTGAAGCTGTATTTACCAAGACAGAAATGAACAATGAATGAAAGTTAATTTTCTTCAAAATATGCTGTTCAAAAAGTATCAAGACTGAAGCTGTATTTACCAAGACAGAAATGAACAATGAATGAAAGTTAATTTTCTTCAAATATGGTGTTTCAAAAAGTATCAGACTGAAGCTGTATTTACCAAGACAGAAATGAACAATGAATGAAACATTAATTTTCTTCAAAATAGTGTGTTTCAAAAAGTATCAGACTGAAGCTGTATTTACCAAGACAGAAATGAACAATGAATGAACATTAATTTTCTTCAAAATTGTTTCAAAAAGTATCAAGACTGAAGCTGTATTTACCAAGACAGAAATGAACAATGAATGAAAGTTAATTTTCTTCAAAATATGTTTAAAAAGTATCAGACTGAAGCTGTATTTACCAAGAGAGAAATGAACAATGAATGAAAGTTAATTTTCTTCAAAATATGTTCAAAAAGTATGAAGACTGAAGCTGTATTTACCAAGACAGAAATGAACAATGAATGAAAATTAATTTTCTTCAAAATATGTGTTCAAAAAGTATCAAGACTGAAGCTGTATTTACCAAGACAGAAATGAACAATGAATGAAAGATTAATTTTTCTTCAAAATATGGTGTTCAAAAAGTATCAAGACTGAAGCTGTATTTACCAAGACAGAAATGAACAATGAATGAAAGATTAATTTTCTTCAAAATATGTTTTCAAAAAGTATCAAGACTGAAGCTGTATTTACCAAGACAGAAATGAACAATGAATGAAAGATTAATTTTCTTCAAAATATGCTGTTCAAAAAGTATCAAGACTGAAGCTGTATTTACCAAGACAGAAATGAACAATGAATGAAAGTTAATTTTCTTCAAAATATGGTTGTTCAAAAAGTATCAGACTGAAGCTGTATTTACCAAGACAGAAATAAACAATGAATGAAAGATTAATTTTCTTCAAAATATGGTGTTCAAAAAGTATCAAGACTGAAGCTGTATTTACCAAGACAGAAATGAACAATGAATGAAAGTTAATTTTCTTCAAAATATGCTGTTCAAAAAGTATCAAGACTGAAGCTGTATTTACCAAGACAGAAATGAACAATGAATGAAAGATTAATTTTCTTCAAAATATGTGCTTTTCAAAAAGTATCAAGACTGAAGCTGTATTTACCAAGAGAAATGAACAATGAATGAAAGATTAATTTTCTTCAAAATACTGTTCAAAAAGTATCAAGACTGAAGCTGTATTTACCAAGACAGAAATGAACAATGAATGAAAGTTAATTTTCTTCAAAATATGGTGTTCAAAAAGTATCAAGACTGAAGCTGTATTTACCAAGACAGAAATGAACAATGAATGAAAGATTAATTTTCTTCAAAATATGTGGTGTTCAAAAAGTATCAAGACTGAAGCTGTATTTACCAAGACAGAAATGAACAATGAATGAAAGTTAATTTTCTTCAAAATATGGTGTTCAAAAAGTATCAAGACTGAAGCTGTATTTACCAAGACAGAAATGAACAATGAATGAAATTAATTTTCTTCAATTGTTCAAAAAGTATCAAGACTGAAGCTGTATTTACCAAGACAGAAATGACAATAATGGAAATTTTTCTTCAAAATATGTTTCAAAAAGTATCAAGACTGAAGCTGTATTTACCAAGACAGAAATGAACAATGAATGAAATTAATTTTCTTCAAAATATGTGTTTCAAAAAGTATCAGACTGAAGCTGTATTTACCAAGACAGAAATGAACAATGAATGAAATTAATTTTCTTCAAATATGTTTCAAAAAGTATCAAGACTGAAGCTGTATTTACCAAGACAGAAATGAACAATGAATGAAAGATTAATTTTCTTCAAAATATGTGTTTCAAAAAGTATCAAGACTGAAGCTGTATTTACCAAGACAGAAATGAACAATGAATGAAAGATTAATTTTCTTCAAAATATGGTGTTTCAAAAAGTATCAAGACTGAAGCTGTATTTACCAAGACAGAAATGAACAATGAATGAAAGTTAATTTTCTTCAAAATTGTTCAAAAAGTATCAAGACTGAAGCTGTATTTACCAAGACAGAAATGAACAATGAATGAAAGTTTAATTTTCTTCAAAATATGCTGTTCAAAAAGTATCAAGACTGAAGCTGTATTTACCAAGACAGAAATGAACAATGAATGAAAGTTAATTTTCTTCAAAATATGTGTTCAAAAAGTATCAGACTGAAGCTGTATTTACCAAGACAGAAATGAACAATGAATGAAAGTTAATTTTCTTCAAAATATGTGTTTCAAAAAGTATCAGACTGAAGCTGTATTTACCAAGACAGAAATGAACAATGAATGAAAGTTAATTTTCTTCAAAATATGGTGTTCAAAAAGTATCAAGACTGAAGCTGTATTTACCAAGACAGAAATGAACAATGAATGAAAGTTAATTTTCTTCAAAATTGTTCAAAAAGTATCAAGACTGAAGCTGTATTTACCAAGACAGAAATGAACAATGAATGAAAGTTAATTTTCTTCAAAATAAGGTGTTTCAAAAAGTATCAAGACTGAAGCTGTATTTACCAAGACAGAAATGAACAATGAATGAAAGTTTAATTTTCTTCAAAATACTGTTTCAAAAAGTATCAAGACTGAAGCTGTATTTACCAAGACAGAAATGAACAATGAATGAAAGTTAATTTTCTTCAAAATATGTGGTGTTCAAAAAGTATCAAGACTGAAGCTGTATTTACCAAGACAGAAATGAACAATGAATGAAAGTTAATTTTCTTCAAAATACAGGTGTTCAAAAAGTATCAAGACTGAAGCTGTATTTACCAAGACAGAAATGAACAATGAATGAAATTAATTTTCTTCAAAATATGTGTTTCAAAAAGTATCAAGACTGAAGCTGTATTTACCAAGACAGAAATGAACAATGAATGAAAGATTAATTTTCTTCAAAATATGGTGTTTTAAAAAGTATCAAGACTGAAGCTGTATTTACCAAGACAGAAATGAACAATGAATGAAAGTTAATTTTCTTCAAAATTGTTCAAAAAGTATCAAGACTGAAGCTGTATTTACCAAGACAGAAATGAACAATGAATGAAATTAATTTTCTTCAAAATATGTGTTCAAAAAGTATCAAGACTGAAGCTGTATTTACCAAGACAGAAATGAACAATGAATGAAAGTTAATTTTCTTCAAAATATGTGCTTTCAAAAAGTATCAAGACTGAAGCTGTATTTACCAAGACAGAAATGAACAATGAATGAAAATTAATTTTCTTCAAAATATGATGTTCAAAAAGTATCAAGACTGAAGCTGTATTTACCAAGACAGAAATGAACAATGAATGAAAGTTAATTTTCTTCAAAATATGTGTTTCAAAAAGTATCAAGACTGAAGCTGTATTTACCAAGACAGAAATGAACAATGAATGAAAATTAATTTTCTTCAAAATATGTTCAAAAAGTATCAGACTGAAGCTGTATTTACCAAGACAGAAATGAACAATGAATGAAATTTAATTTTCTTCAAAATATGTGTTTCAAAAAGTATCAAGACTGAAGCTGTATTTACCAAGACAGAAATGAACAATGAATGAAAGATTAATTTTCTTCAAAATATGAGGTGTTCAAAAAGTATCAGACTGAAGCTGTATTTACCAAGACAGAAATGAACAATGAATGAAATTAATTTTCTTCAAAATATGTGTTTCAAAAAGTATCAAGACTGAAGCTGTATTTACCAAGACAGAAATGAACAATGAATGAAAGTTAATTTTCTTCAAAATATGTGTGTTCAAAAAGTATCAAGACTGAAGCTGTATTTACCAAGACAGAAATGAACAATGAATGAAATTAATTTTCTTCAAAATATGTGTTCAAAAAGTATCAAGACTGAAGCTGTATTTACCAAGAGAAATGAACAATGAATGAAAGTTAATTTTCTTCAAAATACCAAAAAGTATCAAACTGAAGCTGTATTTACCAAGACAGAAATGAACAATGAATGAAATTAATTTTCTTCAAAATATGTGTGTTCAAAAAGTATCAAGACTGAAGCTGTATTTACCAAGACAGAAATGAACAATGAATGAAAGATTAATTTTCTTCAAAATATGTGGTGTTCAAAAAGTATCAAGACTGAAGCTGTATTTACCAAGACAGAAATGAACAATGAAAAAATTAATTTTCTTCAAAATATGAGGTGTTCAAAAAGTATCAAGACTGAAGCTGTATTTACCAAGACAGAAATGAACAATGAATGAAATTAATTTTCTTCAAAATATGGTGTTCAAAAAGTATCAAGACTGAAGCTGTATTTACCAAGACAGAAATGAACAATGAATGAAATTAATTTTCTTCAAAATATGAATGTTTCAAAAAGTATCAAGACTGAAGCTGTATTTACCAAGACAGAAATGAACAATGAATGAAATTAATTTTCTTCAAAATATGAGGTGTTCAAAAAGTATCAAGACTGAAGCTGTATTTAAAGACCAATGAAGTTAATTTTCTTCAAAATATTCAAAAAGTATGACTGAAGCTGTATTTACCAAGACAGAAAGAACAATGAATGAAATTAATTTTCTTCAAAATAATGTTCAAAAAGTATCAGACTGAAGCTGTATTTACCAAGACAGAAATGAACAATGAATGAAATTAATTTTCTTCAAAATATGTGGTGTTCAAAAAGTATCAAGACTGAAGCTGTATTTACCAAGACAGAAATGAACAATGAATGAAATTAATTTTCTTCAAAATATGCTGTTCAAAAAGTATCAGACTGAAGCTGTATTTACCAAGACAGAAATGAACAATGAATGAAATTAATTTTCTTCAAAATATGTGTTCAAAAAGTATCAAGACTGAAGCTGTATTTACCAAGACAGAAATGAACAATGAATGAAAGATTAATTTTCTTCAAAATATGTGTTCAAAAAGTATCAAGACTGAAGCTGTATTTACCAAGACAGAAATGAACAATGAATGAAATTAATTTTCTTCAAAATATGATGTTCAAAAAGTATCAAGACTGAAGCTGTATTTACCAAGACAGAAATGAACAATGAATGAAAATTAATTTTCTTCAAAATATGTGGTGTTCAAAAAGTATCAGACTGAAGCTGTATTTACCAAGACAGAAATGAACAATGAATGAAAGATTAATTTTCTTCAAAATATGAGGTGTTCAAAAAGTATCAAGACTGAAGCTGTATTTACCAAGACAGAAATGAACAATGAATGAAATTAATTTTCTTCAAAATATGGTGTTCAAAAAGTATCAAGACTGAAGCTGTATTTACCAAGACAGAAATGAACAATGAATGAAATTAATTTTCTTCAAAATATTTCAAAAAGTATCAAGACTGAAGCTGTATTTACCAAGACAGAAATGAACAATGAATGAAATTAATTTTCTTCAAAATATGTGTTCAAAAAGTATCAGACTGAAGCTGTATTTACCAAGACAGAAATGAACAATGAATGAAATTAATTTTCTTCAAAATATGTGTTCAAAAAGTATCAGACTGAAGCTGTATTTACCAAGACAGAAATGAACAATGAATGAAATTAATTTTCTTCAAAATATGGTGTTCAAAAAGTATCAGACTGAAGCTGTATTTACCAAGACAGAAATGAACAATGAATGAAATTAATTTTCTTCAAAATATGGTGTTCAAAAAGTATCAGACTGAAGCTGTATTTACCAAGACAGAAATGAACAATGAATGAAATTAATTTTCTTCAAAATATGGTGTTCAAAAAGTATCAAGACTGAAGCTGTATTTACCAAGACAGAACAATGAATGAAATTAATTTTCTTCAAAATATGATGTTCAAAAAGTATCAACTGAAGCTGTATTTACCAAGACAGAAATGAACAATGAATGAAACATTAATTTTCTTCAAAATATTGTATTTACCAAGACAGACAGAAATGAATAACGAAGGAAACATTCATTTTCTTTAAATACGATGTAGATATTCTCTTTTGAGAGAGAGAGAGAGAGAGAGAGAGAGAGAGAGAGAGAGAGAGAGAGAGAGAGAGAGAGAGAGTAGGTGAGGCTTGGAGTTTCTCATCTGAATGTCAATGATCTAGCAAAAGAACATGAACCTTAATTTTATCAACAATTTTATCCATGTTTATATTGTCTATAGACAATTTTGTCGATATTTTGTCAAAAATATATCATTGCATCAGATTATTGATTTGTTTCAATTTGTTTTGGGTAAATATTAAAAACTTTTTTTTTTTATTATTCGAATTCCATTTCATTTTCTAATTTGAAAATTTGAAAGGAAGAAAGCAAGCATATTGGTCCATATGTGGAAGAAGAAAAAAAAAGAAAAAAAAAGAAAAAAAAAAACTGTTATAATAAAGAAATATGTATGTATATATGCATCTTCATCTATATCTATCTCAATCTCTTTATGTATGTGTGTATGTATGTGTGTATGTATGTGTGTATGTGTGTATATATCTATATAGTAGTGCATAAGCTTAAAGGATTTTTTTTTGTATTTAATATTTTAAATTTTCTTTTCATAATGTATGTGCACTTTTTTTCTGACATCATACCTAGCCAGATCAATACATATACTTTTTACACAGGGATTTTAATGGGGCATCCTGTGAGGATCCAACCCACGATTCAGTTTAAATAGATCTGTGAGACTAACTCCCCTGTATATAAGCAATGCGTGGTAGACGCTTCTTGTATATATAAAAAGAACAGTTGGTGTGTATGTATGTATTTATGTATGTTTTGAAAGTGAAAGAATTGAGCATGAAAACCTCAAGCGTCAACTTCGAAAGGGATACACCTGTCATATTAGAGAGAACATGGGGGGTTGGAAATGTCAGACATGTCGTCGAATTCTGCTTTCTAAGGCTGGATATGTCAATCATAGGAAGTCTCACCTGGGTCAATCCATGCAGATTCCAGGAGCAAACAATGTGTCTTGTGCTATCTGTGACAAGGTCTGTAAGTCGGCTTCTGGTCTTAAGAGACATATGGTGGTGCATAAGCATCAAATTTTATCAACTGATTCATCTGAATCATCTCATTCAACGGGAAGGAAGTCTTTTCAATGTCATATTGCATCAAACTTTGTGGATCTGCAGCAGGTTTGTTGAGTCATTTGAGGGCTCATGGAAGGAAGGGTTCTGGTGGTGGAGTTGTAGGATTGTGAGGGACGGCAACGGTCTGTAAAGATTATGCTATTGCCATGTGTGTATATATGCAACGCCTCATATGCAACGCCTCATGGATGCCTTTGAAGCTGCTTGCAGTTCATTGGGACTTACAATTAGTTTGAAAAAGACTGTTCTTATGTATCAACCGGCACCAGGTGAATCATACTATGACCGGCTATCTATGTCTATGGGCAGAAGTTAGCAGTTGTAAATAAGTTTGTGTACCTGGGTAGCACGCTAAACATGACTGGTACCCTTGATGATGAGATCTGCTTTTGGATCAGCAGGCAAGTGATGCATTTGGAAAATTAAACAGAAGGTTGTGGATTTGCCATGGTATTTCAGTTGCAACAAAAGTCAAGGTATATGTTGCATGTATTTTATCTGCTCTCCTTTATGATTGCGAAACCTGGACCACGTACAAGAAACATCTTAAACGTCTCGAACGCTTTCACCAGTAATGCCTACGACAAATATTAGGGGTGCGCTGGCAAATGTACGTCAGTGACATCGAGGTTCTGGAGCGAGCCAAATGTCAAAGCATAGAATCTCTCATAATAAAACATAGATTGAGATGGAGTGGGCATTTGGTAAGGATGAACGATGGGCGACTTCCTAAACAACTGTTCTATGGGGAACTTATAAACGGAAAGCGTTAGGCTCAAGGGCCCAAGATGAGACACAAGGATTGCCTGAGGTCGACCTTGAAAAAATGTAACATCGATGAGAAGACCTGGGAGAGTAAGGCTTTGGGCCGTGGGCTGTGGAGAAGAGCTTTACAGGAGGGCACAAAAAAGTTTGAGACCAACCGTATATAGCATGAGAGGTTGAAACGAGATATTCACAAGAATAAAAAAAGTAGACAACCAAGGGCTTCAAATCGGTCTACTATGTGACCAGTGTGGAAGGCTATGTATGAGCAAGGCTGGCCTGATCAGTCACCAATCTGTGCATCGGCGGGATGGACTAATAAAATACCCTGTGCTCCCTGGAATTACCTGTAAATGTGGGAAGATGTGCAAGACTTTGGCAGGACTAAAGAGCCACTTTCGTGCAGTTCATTGTTGAACGTTTTGAAGCTCACCATTATATTCTTTGAACTGTTGAACATTTTTTTTTTTTTTTTCTTTTTATATCAAGCAATGACAATGCTTGAACACGAGTTAGCTGCCATCATGTGTGTATATATCTATATAGTGGTGCATAAGCATAAAATTTTATCATCTGATCGATCCGATACAAAGAGAAGGACGTCCTTCCTATGTCATATTTGCATCAAACTTTGTGGATCTGCAGTGGGTTTTATGAGTCATTTGAGGGCTCATGAGAGGAAAGGTTCTGGTGGTGTGGGTTATAGGATTGTAAAGGACAGCAGTGATCTGTAAAGATTATGCTATTGCTATCTATATAGTGATGCGTATAATGTGTCTAAGTCAACACCGATCGTCATGAGTGCAAAATTTTTTCCAAGATATGCAAGTCACTGGCAGGGCTGAAAAGTCATGAACGAGCTCACGAACGGGCAATGAACGAAGAAGTGGCATTCGTCTGTATGTATGCGATCAACAAATACCTATATATATATGCTTCTCTCTATATATGTATGCATGTATCTACATTTTCTCCCTCTATGTACGTATATATGCATCTTTCTTTCTGTATATATATATATATATATACATGTTCTCTCTCTCTCTCTCTCTCTCTCTCTCTCTCTCTCTCTCTCTCTCTCTCTCTCTCTCTCTCTGTATGTATGTATGTATCTCTATATATATTTACGAACCACTCCGCGTGAGTAGGATGTGACGCAAGGTCCATTTCTTAAGCAAAGTTTACCTGGTTTGAATTTATATATATATATATATATATATATATATATATATATATATGTGTGTGTGTGTGTGTGTGTGTGGTGTGTGTGTGTGTGTGTGCGTGTGTACGCATCTTTAAATCTATCTCACCCTCTTTATGCACGTATGTATGTGTGTATATATCTCTATATACTTCTCTCTATATATGCATGTATATATATATATATGTAAGTATCGAAATTTTCTGTCTCTAGGTATGCATATATGTATCTCTCCCCTCTATCTTCTGTATGTATGTAAGTATGTATGTATCTATATATATATATATATATATATATATATATATATATATATATGTGTGTGTGTGTGTGTGTGTATGTATGTATGTATCTATATATATTTATCTCTCTCTCTCTCTCTCACTCACTCTCTCTCTCTCACACACACACACACTCACTTTCTCTGTCTGTCTGTCTAATTCTGTCTTATCTATCTATCTATCTATCTATATCTATATCTATCTATCTATCTATCTATATATATATATCTATATATATTATATATATATATATATATATATATATATATATATATATATCCCACCCCTCTATCTCTCCCTCTCAGTCGTTCTGTATATGTCTGTCTGTTTCTCTTTCTCTCTCCTCTCTCTCTCTCTCTCTCTCTATATATATATATATATATATATATATATATATATATATATATATATAATATATATATATATTCGTACCCCTCACACATTTTGTTTTCTATTCTTTTTTCCTATTTTTTAATCTATTCTCTCTCTCTCTCTCTCTCTCTCTCTCTCTCTCTCTCTCTCTCTCTCTCTCTCTCTTTTTTTTACCCCTGACGACATCTCACCGGTGAAAGGTTGAGGATATATTTTTTTTATTCATATCCTGCCGTCGTAATTGTATCTTCGGCGTGTCGTCTCCGTTTCGCGCGGGTCGGCGTCTTCAGAAAACGAACACCGGCGTCCGTCTCTTTTTTCAAGACTCTTTTGTGTGCGCCATTTTGAAAAGCCATGAATTTCGCAAGCTGAACCCGTGACGAAACGATTGTTTTCACTACCCAAGAATTCCTCGTACTTGTTCTCGAAGGGTGGGAGGTGGAAGGTGGGAGGTGGCGAGTATGGGTGAGGGGTGGTGGTGCTGGTTTTGTTCAGAAGAAATTGATGCGTATTCAGCAGTGGCGTCAGACGGCGACCGATGTTCAAATCCGCGTAAAAATACCCAAGATTTATAATACAGATTTTCTAGGGTGGCTCCTAGAAAAATTGTGCCACACGAAAAAAAGAAAGAAAGAAAGAAAGAAAAAGAAGAAGAAGAAAGGAATAGGAAATATAAAGAAAGAAAGAAACTAACAAACAATTGTTGTTTGTTTGTTGATTTTAATGGCATATCAAATCGCCTGGGGTTATGTCATGCCTAATGGTTAGGAAGTAATACATATCGTGTAATTATATCTATACTTTTTAGTAATTGGTTTTAACAAACAAACAAAAATTAATAAACATAGCTGTGGAAAGACAGAAATAAATACATAAATAAATAAATAAATAATAATAATAATAATAATAATAATAATAATAATGTTGATAACAAAAAAGAAAGAACTTGTCATCTGGTGAACTTTGCAGTTCCAGCAGATCACAGGGTGAAGTTAAAGGAAAATGGAAAAATGGACGAATATCTGGACCTTGCCAGAGAACTAAAAAGTTATGGAATATGAAAGTGAATGTGATACCAGTTGTAGTTGGTGCACTTGGAACGGTCCCAAAAGGATTGGTAAAGGGTCTGGAATGTTTGGAAATCAGAGGAAGGGTTGAAACCATTCAGAACACTGCACTGCTGCAATCTGCCAGAATACTCAGAAGAGTCCTGGAGACCTGAGGAGACTTGCTGTCACTCAGACTCCAGTGAAAGACCTAATGCTGATGTGAAAACTCAAAAGGAACAATATAATAATAATAATAATAATAATAATAATAATAATAATGATGGAAAAACTGGAAATCGGAGGAAGAATTGAGACCATCCAGACTACTGCATTGCTGCAATCGGCTAGAATACTCAGAAGAGTCCTGGAAACCTGAGGAGACTTGTTGTTACTCAGCCTCCAGTGAAATACCATCAACTAACGCTTTTTTAAATATCCTTATGAATCTAGATCGCAAAATGGGTGCCTAAATGTCATATGGTCCATTTTTCTTTATAAAACTCAAGGAAGCAAGCCTTTATATTCAGTTTAAATCTAACGCAGAGACAGCCATATTGAATGTAAATAATTCTAAATAATTTTATCGACTTCTGTTTCTTGAGGTAAAAGCTATGTGAGAATTACAAAACAATTCTGCGGCGCTGTCTTTATAAAATCCTGAGAGCAGCAACCTCACAAAAACAGATGTATGGCCCGTTAACACCTATCACTAGGGTGGTCCAAAAAATCGTTTGCTACGTTTTTTAAAAACGAATTAAAATTAATCAAATCTATTATTTAAGATCAAACTTTTCTCTAAAACATAATAACCATCATTAAAAAAAGAAAAATATCATTACATATGCAGTTTATTTTTAATATATTTAAAATGAGTAAAAAAGAAATCTCCTAAAATTTATTGTTTTATTTTTTTTAACATTTTAATTTCCGATTTTCGGTACTTATCTTCTCATAGAAAAGCCACCGTAATTTTTTTTGTTCTATTCATAACTTCGGTCTTTTATCTCTTTATTTATACTGTAATTAGTACAGTATAAGACCAACTCGAAAATATGTTACGCCCCAACATAAGGAGGTCAAAATTAAGTGACCTGAAAAAAATGAGAAAGTTTTGAAATAAAATAAATAATGCATTATAAAGATCGTTCATTGATAAATAAACACTGTACATTTCATTAAAATCCGATAATTCCCTGATTTTTGGTAAATTATTTTTCTGTAGCCACCCTCAAAAATAAAATTTAATTTATTTTCAGATAGAAAGTATTTTTGAAAAATAGGAGCTTTTAAAGATGAACATGCCTAAACATGACCTTCGCCTTCTTATGTTGCATGAGTTCAAGCTTGGGCACAATGCCTCCAAAACTGCTGCCAATATCAACAAAGCATGGGGAGATGAATCCACAAGTGATCGGACTGTACGAAGGTGGTTCCAGAAATTCCGCAGTGGAGATGAGAGTCTTGAAGATGAAGAAGGTAGAGGACGGACATGCAGTCTTGACAATGAATAATTGCAGGCAGTTGTTGAGCAAAATCCACAACAAAGTGTCAGAGAAATGTCTCAGACACTTGGTGTCAGCACTGCAACAGTTTCCCGCCATTTACAGAGTATTGGAAAGGTGAAAAAGCTCGATAAATGGGTTCCTCATGAGCTCAATGAGCACCAAAAACTTAGGCGGTTTGAATTATGCTCGATGCTCTGTTTGCGTAACACCAATGACCCCTTTCTTGACCGAATAGTCACTTGTGACGAAAAGTGGATCCTTTTTGAGCACACATTAATTATTATATATGCAAAAATTCACCTGAAATAAACAACAAATTCTATGTTAAAATGACATTTCAAAACCGAGCACTTCAATCGGCCATTATTTTTTTAACAACCTAATAGATTTTATTTAATCAGAATAGGAATCCAATTGAGTTCTCTGGTACCCAGGTATCACTTTAAAAATAAAGTTCATAAATTGTGTGATACCATTTCGGAACAACATTCTTTTTATTTAAATAAACGTAAGAAATAGTTGGTAAATAAAAACTATTTTTATCTAAATAGATATATCTGTAAAAGTAATTGGTGATTTGCTTGAAGCATTGTTAAGAATGTTATAATATATTAATGATTTGAAGGCAATTACAATGCATATAAAAATTAAAACAAAAAGATTTTTTTTGTCTTATCGATTTCAAAGCAAACCTTTATCTTCAGAGACGGTTATCAGTATCGGTTTCTGATAACCGTCTCTGAAGATAAAGGTTTGCTTTGAAATCGATAAGACAAAAAAACATCTTTTTGTTTTTATTTCTTATATGCATTGTAATTGCCTTCAAATCATTAATATATTAAAATATATCTGTATTTCTCTTCAGATTAAATACAAACTATTTTGATATACAAAAGTGTCTTTATAAACGTCTCTTTCGTTTAAAGTCTATTAATAAATAAATAAAAAAAACAATATTAGTTTATCGTTAGTGAAAAGGTATTTTTTTCAAATATGGGTAACAACATGAAATAAATATGTTTTTTTTTTAAATTAAAACCAAAGAACTATTTTAGTATTTAAAAAAAAGGGTATTTGGTTTGTAAATAATCATGAACATTTGCCAAGATTTTTTCAGAATACAAGGTGTGTCCTAAAAGTATCGAGATCGAAGCTGTATTTACCAAGATTTATATCAGAATAGAAGGTGTGCCATAAAAGTATCGAGATTGAAGCTGTATTTACAAAAAAATTTTCAGAATACAAGGTGTGCTATAAAAGTATCAGGATTGAAGCTGTATTTACCAATATTTTTTCAGAATACTAGGTGTGCCATAAAAGTATTGAGATTGAAGCTATATTTACCAAGATTTATATCAGAATACAAGGTGTGCCATAAAGGTATCGAGATTGAAGCTGTATTTACCAAGATAGAAATAAATAATTAATGGAATGTTATTTTTTTTCAGAATACAAGGTGTGTCATAAAAGTATCGAGATTGAAGCTGTATTTACCAAATAGAAATAAATAATAAATGGAATGTTATTTTTTTTCAGAATACAAGGTGTGTCATAAAAGTATCGAGATTGAAGCTGTATTTACCAAAATAGAAATAAATAATAAATGGAATGTTATTTTTTTTCAGAATACAAGGTGTGTCATAAAAGTATCGAGATTGAAGCTGTATTTACCAAGATAGAAATAAATAATAAATGGAATGTTAATTTTTTCCAGAATACAATGTGTGTCATAAAAGTATCGAGATTGAAGCTGTATTTACCAAGATAGAAATAAATAATAAATGGAATGTTATTTTTTTTCAGAATACAAGGTGTGTCATAAAAGTATCGAGATTGAAGCTGTATTTACCAAGATAGAAATAAATAATAAATGGAATGTTATTTTTTTTCAGAATACAAGGTGTGTCATAAAAGTATCGAGATTGAAGCTGTATTTACCAAGATAGAAATAAATAATAAATGGAATGTTATTTTTTTTCAGAATACAAGGTGTATCATAAAAGAATTGAGATTGAATCTGTATTTACCAAAATAGAAATAAATAATTAATGGAATGTTATTTTTTTTCAGAATACAAGGTGTGTCATAAAAGTATCGAGATTGAAGCTGTATTTACCAAGATAGAAATAAATAATAAATGGAATGTTATTTTTTTTCAGAGGTGTGTCATAAAAGTATCGAGATTGAAGCTGTATTTACCAAGATAGAAATAAATAATAAATGGAATGTTATTTTTTTTCAGAATACAAGGTGTATCATAAAAGAATTGAGATTGAATCTGTATTTACCAAAATAGAAATAAATAATAAATGGAATGTTATTTTTTTTCAGAATACAAGGTGTGTCATAAAAGTATCGAGATTGAAGCTGTATTTACCAAGATAGAAATAAATAATAAATGGAATGACAATTTTTTTCAGAATAAAAGGTGTGTCATAAAGGTATTGTGATTGAAGCTATATTTACCAAGATTTATATCATATTACTAGGTGTGTCATAAAAGTATCGAGATTGAAGCTGTAATTACCAAGATCAAAATGAATAATGAATGGAACGTTATTTTTTTTCAGAATACAAGGTGTGTCATAAAAGTATCGAGATTGAAGCTGTATTTACCAAAATAGAAATAAATAATAAATGGAATGTTATTTTTTTTTTTCAGAATACAAGGTGTGTCATAAAAGTATCGAGATTGAAGCTGTATTTACCAAAATAGAAATAAATAATAAATGGAATGTTATTTTTTTTTCAGAATACAAGGTGTGTCATAAAAGTATCGAGATTGAAGCTGTATTTACCAAAATAGAAATAAATAATAAATGGAATGTTATTTTTTTTTCAGAATACAAGGTGTGTCATAAAAGTATCGAGATTGAAGCTGTATTTACCAAAATAGAAATAAATAATAAATGGAATGTTCATTTTTTCCAGAATACAATGTGTGTCATAAAGGTATCGTGATTGAAGCTATATTTACCAAGATTTATATCAGAATACAAGGTGTGTCATAAAAGTATCGAGATTGAATCTGTATTTACCAAGATAAAAATGAATAATGAATGGAACGTTATTTTTTCCAGAATACAGGGTGTTATAAAAGTATCGAGATTGAAGCTTTATTTACCAAATTTCTTTCAGAATACAAGGTGTGTCATAAAGGTATCGAGATTGCAGTTGTATTTACCAAGATAGAAATGAACAATGAATAAAACTTTCATTTTTTTCCAAATACAAGGTGTGCCATAAAAGTATCGTGATTGAAGCTGTATTTACCAAGATAGAAAATGAACAATGAATGGAACGTTATTTTTATTTCAGAACACAAGGTATGTCAAAAAGTACAAAAATCCCGATAATTTTTTAACACACCTTGTATAGACCAAAAGAAAAGAAAGAAAGAAAGAAAGAAAGAAAGAAAGAAGAGTGGAGCAAGGAAGGAAATATATAATTAAAAAATTAACTAAAGAAGTAAATAAAAAAAACTACCATAAAACAAAAACAAAAAAGAATGAAAGAAAAAACATAAAGAAAGCCGAAAGAAAGAAAGAAAGAAAGAAATAAATAAAGAAAGACACAGACAGAAAGAAAAAGAAAGAAAAAGAAAGAAAGAAGAAAGAAAAAGAAAGAATAAAGAAAGAAAAAGAAAGACACAGAAAAAGAAAGAAAGAAAGAAAGCCACATAAAGAAGAAAAATAAAAAAGAAAGAAAGAAAGAAAGAAAGAAAAAAAAAGAAAGACACAGACGGAAAGAAAAAGAAAGAAAGAAACAAATAAAGCCACATAAAGAAAGAAAGAAAGAAAGAAAGAAAGAAAGAACGAAAGCCACAGAAAGAAAGAACGACACAAGAAGAAAGAATGAAAGAAAGAAAGAAAGAATGAATGAAAGCCACAGAAAGAAAGAAACCTAAAGAAAACATAAAGAAAGCCAAAAGGAAGAAATAAAGTAGGAAGAAAGGAAGGACGGGAGAAAAAGGAAAACAAAGAAAGAACATAGAAAATGTCTTCTTCTTCTTCTTCTTCTTCTTCTTCTTCTTCTTCTTCTTCTTCTTCTTCTTCTTCTTCATTTGGGGCCAGCCATTGGCTCCCTGTCTAAAAGTACGTCTTTCTGTTTATGGGTTTATTTTATAAGCTGACGATAGCTGAATCCTCAACCAACGCGCCTCATCTGCTTGTCTGCGTGTCGTTCTCAACCCCCTCCCTCCTCTCTCCCCCTCTCTCTCTCTCTCTCTCTCTCCCTCTCCGTCTCTCTGTGTCTCTGGGTTTCTCTCCTGCAGTCCCGTCCCGTACATCTGACAGTTGAAATTCCTGAAGATGGTATCTCTCTTTAATTCCCTCGGTTGTTGGTGCATTGGAAATTGGAGCTGTCATCACCGGCCCTCGTTTTTCTACCTCCGTGCTCAGCCAAAATGTATGACCTAATGCAACAAAGTGCTGACAGCTGAAAAGAGAGAGAGAGAGAGGAGAGAGAGAGAGAGAGAGAGAGAGAGAGAGAGAGAGAGATAATATTATATATATATATATATATATCCCCTGATATATATATATATATATATATATATATATATATGTGTGTGTGTGTGTGTGTGTGTGAAGAAAGGAAGTGAATCCGACGGTATGTAGTATATTAAGAAAAATGAAAAACACAGGTTTGAATGGGTTAAGTGGTGAGTTTATTGGCCGACGCTGCAGTGTTTCGATCTATTAATTGGATCATCTTCAGGGCATTTGTTGGTATGTGGAAGGTGATAAGAAATTATTTATCACAGAATAACGAGAAAAGCGAGTAGTAGTCCTTGTCATTCAGTCTGTTTAAAAATTTTTGAGGTTTGAAAAAGGAGACGGTTTTGAAATATGACATCAAATATTCTATTTTATGGCGTGAGTATGGGACGCTGTAAGTGTGTGTATCGAAAGGAAACATTATGCATTTTTAAGTATGTGGTTGTGTGTGTGTGTACAAATTTTTTTGCGATAAACGACAGCGGAAGTAAACATCAAGGTTGTGTGTGTGTGTGTGTGTGTGTGTGTGTATTTGGTAAGAGGTAGGGGAGAGGTGTCATTGGGTCTCAAAATTTTTATGTTTTATATTAAGAGAAGAGAAAGAAGTTTGTATGTGTGTGTGGGGTTGGGGATTTTAAAAAATGAAAAGTTTTTTTTATTTTTTTTTATTAGTAAGAGTTCTGTATTGTTTTATAGTTGGAACTGATTATTTGACGATTAATATATATTATTATTACAATTATGTAGAACATCATACAGCTGTTTCAACTTTATTAATTCTTTTAATTAACAATTAATTAATAAGTTCGCCTGTCATGATTATTTTCATTAATTATCGAATTTTATACGATATACGCATTGTAACTGCCTTCAAGTAAAAAATATACATAATAATAATTATGATAATAATAATAAAATAATATATATAATATATATATATATATATATATATATATATATATATATATATATATATATATGCTGATGACCTGACACTACTCGCAAATACACCTGCACAAGCCGAATCCTTACTACACAGCCTAGAAAAGGCAGCACGAAATGTCGGCCTGTACGTGAACTCTGATAAAACCGCGTTCATGTCTTTCAAAAACAAAAGCGACATCTCAACCATCGACGGCAAACTCCTAAACTCTGTAGAACAATTTAGATACTTAGGCAGTAACATCTCCTCCACAGAAAATGACGTTAGTGCACGTATAGGAAAAGCATGGGCCGCTATAAATAAACTTTCGATCATATGGAAATTCAACCTCACAGACAAGTTAAAGAGACGGTTCTTCCAGGCCGCTGTCAGTACTGCTGTATGGCTGCACCACCTGGACCCTAATTAAGCGACTAGAGAATAAACTAGATGCGAGCTGCACAAGAATGCTGCGGGTGATCCTGAACAAGACATGGAAACAGCACCCTACGAGAAAGCAGCTGTACGGCCACCTACCACATATCCCCAAACCTCCGAGTAAGACAGACAAGACACGCGGGACACTGCTGGAGAAGCAAGGATGAACTCATAAGCGACGTCCTCCTGTGGAAGCCAGCACATGGACAAGCCAGTGTGGGCCGACCAGCAAAGACGTACATTGATCAGCTCTGTGCGGATGCAGGGTGCTGCATAGAGGACCTCCCGAGAATGATGAGCGATAGGGGGATGGATGAAGAGAGATTGTCATGGATATCCGCGCTGAAAGCGCGACATGATGATGATGATGATGATGATATATATATATATATATATATATATATATACGAGAAAAATTATTCACAAACAAGAAAGTTTTTTCTGATTAATAATTTATGTTTCATTATACTCTAAAAAAAGTTTTCTTTTGATTATCGTCTGTCGTAAAATTTTGTTTATATATATTTACCAACCCCTCCACACGAGCAGGATGTGACACAGGGTCAATTTCTTAAGCGGAGTTCAACAGGTTTGAATTCAGAGTTTTCCTTCTCCTAGACTGGTTACCTAGCTAAGGTTAAAGAGCCTAGTCTGCCCTGTTTTTTACCCATAGCTGGAGGGAGAATTGGATTCATAACTTTCCCAAGGGTATTAGCGCTATGTGAAATTCAAACAGGAATTGAACTCGGGTCGACGAGTCCATTTCCTATGACTCTAACTATTAGAACACGCGCCTCCATAAAATTTTGTTTATAACTTTCCTCCTCATATTGCACTTTTTTTTTTTCTTTTTCAATCCTCTGGCAAGGTCCAGGTATTTATCTACCCTTTCGTTTTCTTTCGTCCTTACCTTGTGAGCTGCCGGGCTGGAAGATCTATCAGGTGAGAAGTTCTCTTTTTTCTTTTTTAATCAGTACTAGTGTAGCGAAATTGAAAGGCAGAACTGCAGATTCCCAACCCCAAGAACAAAGCGCGTCCGGATATGTTTGGCCTGTACGAGGGGGGAGTGTGGTGAATGGCCACGGATATTTGAACTCGCTACCTCCTCGTTGCTGAAATGCTGTTGGCAGTAACCCGGATGTAAACAGTATTGACGCGTACTGAAAATGCTAGTGAATATTGAAGTTCTAAACGGGCAATGCAAGACCAGAGTAAGAAGCCCGGATGTACATATTAACTGTGTATTTAAGAGCCTGTTCTCCCAGACTGAGAGAGAACGATAGTAGGAGTTTTGCTGTTAAGAAGAGAGTCGTGCTTTATGAGAGATTGTTGCTGACTAGGACTTTGTCAGTTGGGAGAACATATACGTCGGACTTGACTGTGCCCCCCACCGAGTTTACTTTCATCATTTTTATTTCGTTTGTTAGAACTAGGTCTGCTCTTCTGGCTGGGATGAGGTGATCCGAGTGTAACAGAAAGTTCCATGGAATGTTTCATTGTCTAAACAGATTCTGGTTTATGCATTTCTATGTGGTATGTGTATGTGGTATTTACATGTGATATATCCATAGGTCCTGCTAATTATACTAATAATCTTTATGTAATAAAATTGAGAGTTACCTCCCCTATTATATGATTACATACCCTTTGGAGAACTCTCTGGTGTTTACTAGTGTATATAAGCTCTCAGAAGTGTACCTGTTATTCTAAGTAGAATAAAGCTTTTCAAAGTCTTTCAGTGTTATGGTTTTTCATTGCACTATATAAAAAATAGCCAATGTTTGACCCTCGCTCACTGTGCAACTTTCTGAAAAATCCTGCCGCAGACACCCATGTTTATTTTAGGGGGGGGTCGGGATTATTTTCACTACTTTATACGCTCTTTGTCCTGATTTTTAGAGTGTCCTTAAAGTTTGCGTGGTGTCCCCCCTCTCTCTCTCTCTCTCTCTCTCTCTCTCTCTCTCTCAAGGGTCTTGGGTTAGATTTCAGCATTTGTTTCTCTCTTTCTTTTTTCTTTCTCTCTCTCTCTCTCTCTCTCTCTCTCCTCCCCTCTCTCTCTCTCTCTCTCTATCTATCTATCTATTTATCTCCCTCTCAAACCATGCTCTGCATCTCTCTCTCTTTTTCTCAAGGGTCTTGGGTTAATTCAGCATCTGTTTCACTCACACTCACTCTCTCTCTCTCTCTCTCTCTCTCTCTCTCTCTCTCTCTCTCTCTCTCTCAAGGGTCTTGGGTTAGATTTCAGCATTTGTTTCTCCATCTTTCTTTCTTTCTTTCTTTCTTGTCTTTCTTTCTCTCACTCTCTGTCTCTCTCTCTCTCTCTCTCTCTCTCTCTCTCTCTCTCTCTCTCTCTCTATCAATCTTTCTATCTATCTATCTATCTCCCTCATAAAGCATTCTCTGCATCTCTCTCTCTCTCTTTTACTCAAGAGTCTTGGGTTAAAATTCAGCATTTTTCTCCATCTCTCTCTCTCTCTCTCTCTCTCTCTCTCTCTCTCTCTCTCTCTATCTATCTATCTATCTCCCTCTCAAAGCATTCTCTGCGTCTCTCTCTCTCTCTCTCTCTCTCTCTCTCTCTCTCTCTCTCTCTCTTACTCAAGGGTCTTGGGTTAAATTTCAGCATTTGTTTCTCTCTCTCTCTCTCTCTCTCTCTCTCTATATATATATATATATATATATATATATCCCTCTAAAACCATTCTCTGCATCTCTCTCTCTCTCTTTCTCTCTCTCTCTCTCTCTCTCTCTATCTATCTATCTCCCTCTAAAACAATTCTCTACATCTCTCTCTCTCTCTCTCTCTCTCTCACACACACACACACTCTCACTCTCTCTCTCTCTCTCTCTCTCTCTCTCTCTCTCTCTCTCTCTGTTCCAACTTCCGTCCTTCGCAACCTTTCCCGAGTTACTTCCCTTTCTCGCTCCCTCTTTGTCCACAAACTGAACACAGACTCAATCGACCTATAAAAGTTCACTAGGGATCGATCGAATAAGCGCTCCATGAACACTCGGAGATAAAAATAAATAAATAAATAAAATAAAAAAAAATGAATAAAATAAAAAATAAATAAGATAAAATAAAATGAAATAAAATAAAATGAGATAAATAAAGGAAAACAAGGTTCGGCCTTAATGAATGCGTGCAAAATCCTTGCTCAGAGTGAGACTGTTTGTAGCTGTTCCGAGCCTGCGCACGACAAACTGTTTTCTTTGGAACTGTACCGGAAGTCTTTCACAGCAATCTGGTTTCTCTCTTGGGGCGCGAAAAACGGGAGTGATTTGACAAATGTACTTGTATGTGTGTGTAGGGGGAGGGGCTTCAATAATTTGTATAAAAGGTACAGTGTATAAATTATTGAAGTCCCCCAATTTTTTTTTAAATGACTTCAATGGAAAGGTACTTTTTTTAAAATTTGAATCTAAAAAAAAAAAAAATTAAAAAAAAGAACATCCAATCGAATTTTGCTGGAGAAATGAATTAATGAATAATAAAAAAATTTTTAATAAAGATTACTGTGGATAAATATTTATTTTTTTTTTTTATTTGAATCTAAAAAAAAAAAAAATTTAAATGAACATCCAAACGAATTTTTCTGGAGAAATAAATAAATAAATAAAAAAAAAGAAAAAAAAGAATTAAAAAAAATGTACAGTGAATAAATATTTTTTTTAAATTTCATTCATTTCTCCAGAAAATTTGATTGGATGTGTATTTTTTAATTTTAAATTTTTAAATTTTTTGGATTCAAATTCAAAAAAAGTACCTTTTCATCGGCGTAATTTTTTAAGAAAAAAAATCCTTATTTTTAAAAATTTGTTTTTCTTTTCTTCTTTTATTACAGTGTTTGTTGCTTGTTTGTCTGTTTTTTTTCTTTTCTTTTTCTTTTCTTTTTAAAAATTTCTTAAACGAATTTACGATTTGTTCATTTCGTATAATTCAAAATGTCGACATTGCACGATGAAGTTTTAACTATTCGTTTCCGGTGTTGAAAGAACTAAATTTCACACCGAATGCATTTCATGTAATGAAATAACAACAACAACAACAACAACAACAGCAGCAACAAATAATAATAATAATAATAATAATAATAATAATAATAATAATAATAATAATAATGTCAAGAAAGGAAGAGGGAAGAGGTCTTGCCAACATAGAGGACTTCGTAGAAACCACAATCCAACAACTTGAGGATTACACAAAAAAGAGCAAAGACAAACTACTTATGGCGGCCAACAATAGTAGAAGCGATAGATGGACAAACAGAAAAACAACAAAGACTAAACGACAAAAATGGGAAGAAAAACAATGATATGGACACTTCAAACGACAAATAGATGAGGTTGCACATGGAAAGACTTGGACATGGTTAAGAAAGGGAAACCTCAAAAGAGAAACAGAATCACTTATAATTGCTGCACAAAAATAATGCCATAAGGACAAACTACATCAAAGCGAAAATTGAAAAGACCCAACAAAATATTAACTGTAGACTTTGCGGTAATAGAGATGAGACTGTTAACCATATACTCTGCGAATGTAGCAAACTAGCACAACGAGAATACAAACCAGACACGACTGGGTTGGGAAGGTGATCCACTGGGAATTATGCAAGAAATTAAATTTTGACCACACAACAAAATGGTATATGCATAAACCAGAATCTGTTCTTGAGAACGAAACGCACAAAATTCTCTGGGACTTTGAAATTAAAACGGATCACCTTATCCCAGCAAGAAGACCAGACCTAGTGTTGATTAACAAAAAAGAAAGAACTTGTCAACTGGTTGATTTTGCAGTGCCAGCAGATCACAGGGTGAAGTTAAAGGAAAATGAAAAAATTGACAAATATCTGGACCTTGCCAGAGAACTGAAAAAGTTATGGAATATGAAAGTGAAAGTGATACCAATTGTAGTTGGTGCACTTGGAACAGTCCCAAAAGGATTAGAAAAGGGTTTGGAAAGTTTGGATATCAGAGGAAGGATTGAAACCATTCAGAACACTGCACTGCTGCAATCTGCCAGAATACTCAGAAGAGTCCTGGAGACCTGAGGAGACTTGCTGTCACTTAGACTCCAGTGAAAGACCATCAGCTAACACTGATGTGAAAACTCAAAAGGGGTAAATATAATAATAATAATAATGTCAAGAAAGGAAGAGGGAAGAGGTCTTGCCAACATAGAGGACTGCGTAGAAACAACAATCCAACAACTTGAGGATTACACAAAAAAGAGCAAAGACAGATTACTTATGGCGCCCAACAATAGTAGATGTCGCATATGGACAAACAGAAAAACAACAAAGACTAGAAAACAAAAATGGGAAGAAAAACAATTATATGGACACTTCAAACGACAAATCAGAGAGGTTGCACAGGAAAAAACCTGGATGTGGTTAAGAAAAGGAAACCTTAAAAGAGAAACTGAATCACTAATAATTGCTGCACATAATAATGCCATAAGTACAAACTATATCAAAGCGAAAATTGATAAGACGCAACAAAACAGTAAATGTAGACTGTGCGGTGACAGAGATGAGACTATAAACCATGCATTAAGTGAATGTAGCAAACTAGCACAACGGAAATACAAA
>JALAJA010000213.1:0-2500 GCA_023376005.1 Doryteuthis pealeii | reverse complement strand
CACAATAGATTTTGAAAATACCTTAGATTCTGAAAAAAAAAATGTTACATTCATTATTCATTTCTGTCTTAGTAAATACAGCTTCAGTCTCGATATACCTTTTGAACACAGCTTATATTTTGAAGAAAATTAATGTTTCCTCAATACAGCTTCAAACTCGGCACTTTTATGACACACCTTGTATTCTGAAAAAAAGTTCCATTCCTTGTTCATTTATGTCTTGGTAACTACAGCTCAAGTCTCGACACATGGTAATTTGAAGAAAATTAAGGTTTCATTCATTGTTCATTTCTGTCCTGGCAAACACACCTTCAGTCTCGATGCCTTTTGAACAAGTTCATATTTGGAAGAAAATTAACGTTTCATTCATTATTTATTTCTATCATGGTAATACAGCTTCAGTCTCAATACTTTTAAAACACATCGTAATTTGAAGAAAATTAATGTTTCATTCATTGTTCATTTCTATCTTGTAAATACAGCTTCAGTCACAAAAGTTTTTCAACACAGTTCAGATTTTTTCAGTAGTAAAGCTCATATTTTGAAGAAAATTAACGTTTCATTCATTGTTCATTTCTATCTTGGTAAATGCAACTTAAATCTCGATACTTTTAAAACACATTGTAATTTAAAGAAAATTAACGTTTCATTCTTTTTATCATTTCTGTCTTGGTAAACAAGGCTCAGGTAAATACAAGTTCAGTCTCAATACTTTTTCAATACGTCTCTTAATTTAAAGAAAATTAACGTTTCATTCATTGTTCATTCTGTCTTTGTAAACACAGCACAAGTAAATACAAGTTCAGTCTCAATACTTTTTCAATACGTCTCGTAATTTAAAGAAAATTAACGTTTCATTCATTGTTTATTTCTGTCTTGGTAAACACAGCTCAAGTAAATACAGTTCAGTCTCAATACTTTTTCAACACGTCTCGTAATTTAAAGAAAATTAACGTTTCATTTCATTGTTCATTTCTGTCTTGGTAAACACAGTCTCAATACTTTTTCAACACGTCTCGTAATTCAAAGAAAATTAACGTTTCATTCATTGTTCATTTCTGTCTTTGTAAACACCAGCTCAAGTAAATACAAGTTCAGTTTCAATACTTTTCAACACGTCTCGTAATTTAAAGAAAATTAACGTTTCATTCATTGTTCATTTCTGTCTTGGTAAACACAGCTCAAGTAGATACAAGTTCAGTTTCAATACTTTTTCAACACGTCTCGTAATTTAAAGAAAATTAACGTTTCATTCATTGTTCATTTCTGTCTTTGTAAACACAGCTCAAGTAAATACAAGTTCAGGTTCAATACTTTTTCAACACGTCTCGTAGTTTAAAGAAAATTAACGTTTCATTCATTGTTCATTTCTGTCTTTGTAAACACAGCTCAAGTAAATACAAGTTCAGTCTCAATACGTTTTCAACAAGTCTCGTAATTTAAAGAAAAATTAACGTTTCATTCATTGTTTATTTCTGTCTTGGTAAACACAGCTCAAGTAAATACAAGTTCAGTCTCAATACTTTTCAATACGTCTCGTAATTTAAAGAAAATTAACGTTTCATTCATTGTTCATTTCTGTCTAGTAAACACAGCTCAAGTAAATACAAGTTCAGTCTCAATACTTTTTCAACACGTTTCGTAATTTAAAGAAATTAACGTTTCATTCGTTGTTCATTTCTGTCTTGGTAAACACGCTCAAGTAGATACAAGTTCAGTTCAAACTTTTTCAATACGTCTCGTAATTTAAAAGAAAATTAACGTTCATTTCATTGTTCATTTCTATCTTTCATCATTGGGTAAACACAGCTCAAGTAGAATACAATTCAGTCTCAATTATTTTTTCAACACGTCTCGTAATTTAAAGAAAATTAACGTTTCATTCGTTGTTCATTTCTATCTTGGTAAAACACAGCTCAAGTAATACAAGTTCAGTCTCAATACTTTTTCAATACGTCTCGTAATTTAAAGAAAATTAACGTTCCATTCATTGTTCATTTCTGTCTTGGTAAACACAGCTCAAGTCGATACAAGTTCAGTCTCAATACTTTTCAACACGTCTCGTAATTTAAAGAAAATTAACGTTTCATTCATTGTTCATTTCTGTCTGGTAAATACAGCTGCAGTCTCAATACCTTTTGAACACAGCTTATATTTTGAAGAAAATTAACGTTTCATTCATTGTTCATTTCTGTCTTGGTAAACACAGCTCAAGTCTCAATACTTTTTCAACCCTTTTGTATGTGACGTGTTTTCCTCGTGACGTAATTGAAATAGATTCCTTGAACTCCATAGGTCTTGAGTTGTTATGGAGATACGAATACAACTCCTACAGTGCGCACAAACAGTAACAGTGGATTTTGTTTTGTTTTCTGGTTTTTGTTTTGTTGCTCGTGGCAAGGAATTACAAAGGTATGACGAGTCGGTTAGATGAAGGGAACGCAGGGAAGATGTTAGGTAATGAGGATAAAGATGTATATGATATTATATCTCTCTTCTT
>JALAJA010000212.1:72500-74593 GCA_023376005.1 Doryteuthis pealeii | reverse complement strand
ACACAGTGCACGATATAAATAGCAATAGACTGTTTGAGTAAAATAAAGATCTACTGCTGACATGACTGACATGACCAATAAGAATTACACAGTTCAACATATAAATAGAATAAGACTGTTTTGAGTAAAATAAAGATCTACTTGCTGACATGACTGACATGACCAATAAGAATTACACAGTTCAACATATAAATAGAATAAGACTGTTTTGAGTAAAATAAAGATCTACTTGCTGACATGACTGACATGACCAATAAGAATTACACAGTTCAACATATAAATAGAATAAGACTGTTTTGAGTAAAATAAAGATCTACTTGCTGACATGACTGACATGACCAATAAGAATTACACAGTTCAACATATAAATAGAATAAGACTGTTTTGAGTAAAATAAAGATCTACCTGCTGACATGACTGACATGACCAATAAGAATTACACAGTTCAACATATAAATAGAATAAGACTGTTTTGAGTAAAATAAAGATCTACTGCTGACATGACTGACATGACCAATAAGAATTACACAGTTCAACATATAAATAGAATAAGACTGTTTTGAGTAAAATAAAGATCTACCTGCTGACATGACTGACATGACCAATAAGAATTACACAGTTCAACATATAAATAGAATAAGACTGTTTTGAGTAAAATAAAGATCTACCTGCTGACATGACTGACATGACCAATAAGAATTACACAGTTCAACATATAAATAGAATAAGACTGTTTTGAGTAAAATAAAGATCTACCTTGACATGACTGACATGACCAATAAGAATTACACAGTTCAACATATAAATAGAATAAGACTGTTTTGAGTAAAATAAAGATCTACTTGCTGACATGACTGACATGACCAATAAGAATTACACAGTTCAACATATAAATAGAATAAGACTGTTTTGAGTAAAATAAAGATCTACTTGCTGACATGACTGACATGACCAATAAGAATTACACAGTTCAACATATAAATAGAATAAGACTGTTTTGAGTAAAATAAAGATCTACCTGCTGACATGACTGACATGACCAATAAGAATTACACAGTTCAACATATAAATAGAATAAGACTGTTTTGAGTAAAATAAAGATCTACTTGCTGACATGACTGACATGACCAATAAGAATTACACAGTTCAACATATAAATAGAATAAGACTGTTTTGTAAAATAAAGATCTACTGCTGACATGACTGACATGACCAATAAGAATTACACAGTTCAACATATAAATAGAATAAGACTGTTTTGAGGAAAATAAAGATCTACCTGCTGACATGACTGACATGACCAATAAGAATTACACAGTTCAACATATAAATAGAATAAGACTGTTTTGAGTAAATAAAGATCTACCTGCTGACATGACTGACATGACCAATAAGAATTACACAGTTCAACATATAAATAGAATAAGACTGTTTTGAGTAAAATAAAGATCTACTGCTGACATGACTGACATGACCAATAAGAATTACACAGTTCAACATATAAATAGAATAAGACTGTTTTGAGTAAAATAAAGATCTACTTGCTGACATGACTGACATGACCAATAAGAATTACACAGTTCAACATATAAATAGAATAAGACTGTTTTGAGTAAAATAAAGATCTACTTGCTGACATGACTGACATGACCAATAAGAATTACACAGTTCAACATATAAATAGAATAAGACTGTTTTGAGTAAAATAAAGATCTACTGCTGACATGACTGACATGACCAATAAGAATTACACAGTTCAACATATAAATAGAATAAGACTGTTTTGAGTAAAATAAAGATCTACTTGCTGACATGACTGACATGACCAATAAGAATTACACAGTTCAACATATAAATAGAATAAGACTGTTTTGAGTAAAATAAAGATCTACTTGCTGACATGACTGACATGACCAATAAGAATTACACAGTTCAACATATAAATAGAATAAGACTGTTTTGAGTAAAATAAAGATCTACTGCTGACATGACTGACATGACCAATAAGAATTACACAGTTCAACATATAAATAGAATAAGACTGTTTTGAGTAAAATAAAGATCTACTTGCTGACATGACTGACATGACCAAT
>JALAJA010000212.1:65000-70000 GCA_023376005.1 Doryteuthis pealeii | reverse complement strand
GGGGTTGAAGGTCAGTTCTGGCCCTTCGGGACGCGAGATGTGGGTATAGTATGGCGTGGATAATAAGTCAGGAAGGGCTCTGTGGCCGAGTCAGTTGTAGTGGATAGTGATGTGGGCAGATGAATCAGTGAATAGTAGTTGTAGTATCGTGTTGGCAGGGTACGATGTAGCTAGTTAAAAGTTGTATGTTGATATGGTGCTTTGAGTTGACAGGCGTCAGTTGGTAAGATTGATGATAGTCGTAGTCCCCTTGTGGTCGGGTCAGGGAGGGTAAGGGATAACGGGCTGGTCGTAGGCTGTGGCGTAGTGTTGAAGCAAAGTTGAGTTGGTTGGTGAGATGCGGGTGTGTGTTGTAGTCGGTTTGGCCTTTCCTTTTATCTTGCCTGCCGGTCGGCGATACTCATGCCTTACAAACCCTCGGTCAACTGCCGTTAGCTTTAAGTCGGCTTGTTTATATAGCAGAAAGTACGGCTCCAGAAAATGGTAGTTTTGGTGGGAACTTTTTTTATTGGTTGAAAATCCGAATTCTGTTTATAATATTATTTTTTTTTTATTGTTTACGAATTCCTTTCAAGCCAGAAGATGCACCGGAGCCTATGCGCAGAACTGTGTTAATTTGGTCACTTCATTTTAGGACACCGTTGAGTTAACATCCGTTTGGTGTCCTCAACTTATGTTTTTAATTTTGTTTTGTTTTTAAGTTTGTTTTGTTGGCGAGTGGATGTATTGTGAAGTAAGGATTGTGAATCATAAGAGATATCTATTTCTGTTATAACCCAATCTAAAACTTAGTTTATTGTTGTAACAAAATTAGAAAAATAAATTGAGTTAAAACACCGTATTGAAACGGTTTTGTTGGGATTGGATTTGAACGGGTTGCGTAAATTAAAACAAATTGCATCAACAGCGTCCGAACATCAACTAAAATCTTTTCTCATTAAGTTATCTCCCCTTGATTAAGACAGTCGTCGTCACTTATTAGCCCACAGCAGTCAACCAAACTCTCGGCGATATTTTTCAAACATGTTTATGTTATAATAAAC
Source organism: Doryteuthis pealeii (assembly GCA_023376005.1). Lineage (NCBI taxonomy): Eukaryota > Metazoa > Mollusca > Cephalopoda > Myopsida > Loliginidae > Doryteuthis > Doryteuthis pealeii. The sequence goes on along the minus strand of JALAJA010000212.1, from coordinate 68,957 downwards.
GAAATTAATCTAATTTCTCTCGTCCATTTTCTTTTGCTACCATACACTTGTCGGGATTTTTAACAGTCATATAGGCAATATCAAAGAGAAATTAAAACCACATGTCTATTAATAATGGAGATTCGCTTCCGGTTTTTGTCTGTAACAAAAACTACGTCACTGCTTACGTCACATTACCCCAAATCGTCATAACATAGAATAAATACACTCAAAATTTGAACATGCAACATGAGACAGTCATCATTGTTTTTTTAAAACAAGTTTTAATAAATACATGACTGGTATTATATATCTATATATAGTTTGTTTTATTTTAATACATATTTAAAGTTTACATTTCAAATTGTTTTATTTTTTAATCCTTTAATGAATTTGATGATTTTACTTACTTAGAATACAAACTCGCTAACATTGAATTTTTTACTCCCACCCCTCATGCAATATGTTTCAAAAATCTATTTTTACATCGCCCGGAGGTCGTTTTTTTTATTTTTGCTAGTTACTAATAATGACAATTTAACCTTTTCACGCTCATCAGGGGGGGGGATATTCACTTCTGAAGAATTCAAATTTTTTTTTTTTGTATTGTAACCCATTGTCGGTATTTTCTATTGAAAGAATACCAAGTAACATCTTTTGGCTAGCCGTTGTTCAGTTAAATGGCATATAAACCCCTGTGGATTATCTAATGTCAAATTCCTAACAATTTATTAGCACTTATGAAAATAATGAAAATTATTTCTTAAGTAAATCATATATATATATATATATATATATTATATTATATATATATATATATATATATATAATATATATATTAAGAATTTTGAAAAACAAGTGTTTAAATAGGATGAATTTATTTATCGATGTTTAAACATTTCGGTTTCTTTAAACCTTCATCAGGATGTATCTTGGGGTGAAGAAATTGATGGATGTTTTATAGATGACAGGAGATGAAAATCTTTATAAAATCTTTTTTGTTGTGTAACTGTATTTGTTCAGCGTTATATTTTTGAAAGACAAGTCGCGATCCACGCACGCGAAGATGTCATGACGCGTGACGCAACTCGAAGAAATGCATTCAACAAAAGACAAGAAAAAGTATTAATGGACTGATTATATGGGAACAAAGTGGGAATAATAACTAAATAATTAAATGAAGCCTAGTATTTTGTAGTTATTTAGAACTATTTTTAGCTAGAAACCGTGATGTATTAAAAAATCCATGTGGATTATTAAGGGAGGGCAAAAGCGAAATTGAAAAAAACATCCATCAATTTCTTCACCCCAAGATTCATCCTGATGAAGGTCTAAAGAACTTGTTTTTTCAAATTTCTTAATATTGGATTTATTTTCCATATTTACTCCCATATATATATATATATATATATATATATATATAAAAGTAATTGGTAATTTGCTTGAAGCATTGTTAAGTATGTTATAAAATAATAAAATTCGAAGGCAATACAATGCGTAAAAAATAAAGACAAAAAGATGTTTATATGTCTAATCGATTTCAAAGCGAAGCTTTATCGTCAGAGACGGATTTCAGAAATGACGTGCTTATGTTTTTGTTTTTTTTATATTTGTGTGGTTATAATTTCTCTTCTTATTTCCTTTTCCTCTCCTTTTTTCCTCTCTTTCTTCTTCTCCTCCTTTATGAATGGGCGAATAACTGTAATTTCTTATTTCTCTCTTTCTTTTTTTTTTCTTTCTTAAAAGTTTGTTGAGAACAAGGCTGACATCCGGTAAGATGTTGCAATGTAGCAATGTGTAGCAATGTGTAGCAACGGTGTGAGCGTGTCATAATTTCAAAAACAAAAGTGAACAAATGAAACCATGACACTATTTCTTTAAACCATAATACCCTCTTAGGAGTACGGTCAGTCTAGAACTATTAATAAATATTTAAGAAAAAGTGGGGGAAAAAAAAAAAAAATAAGAATAAATAATAACAACAAAAGAATGAAAAAAAAAAAATAATAATAGTTAAATAAAATATATAATTGAAGCAGTACATTATGCCTTTTATAATTCAAATATTTGATTTATGATATTTAATCTATCTGAAATTTAAGGGGGGAATGGTTTGTCTTATTTTTATTGTTTTGAATTTTACATCAATCCTAATATGTAATTATTATATGATATTTTAATATATAATTAATATAATATTTAATCTATTTAAGTTTAAAAGAAAAAGAGAAAAAAGTACTCATAAAAGATATTTTCTTAAAAAAAAAAAAATAATAATAATAAAAAGAATCATTTATTTTTTCTATCAATACTAATACATAATTTAAGATAATCTTTTATTTACTTATTTACTATAAAAAATAATTTAAATTAGAGAACAAAGGGGATAAAGGGGAAAAAAAAAAAAAAAAAAAAAGAAAAAGAAGAGAAATAACACAAAAAAAAGAAAGAGAGGGAGAAAGAATAAGAAATGAAAGGTGAAAGCGAAACAAAAGCTAAGTATGTTAAAAAAAAAAAAAAAAATTTTTATTAACGGTTTTTATTCATTTGTTCACTTTTGTTTTTGAAATTATGACACGCTCACACCGTTGCTACACATTGCTACACATTGCTACATTGCAACATCTTACCGGATGTCAGCCTTGTTCTCAACAAACTTTTAAGAAAGAAAAAAAAAGAAAGCGAGAAATAAGAAATTACAGTTATTCGCCCATTCATAAAGGAGGAGAAGAAGAAAGAGAGGAAAAAAGGAGAGGAAAAGGAAATAAGAAGAGAAATTATAACCACACAAATATAAAAAAAACAAAAACATAAGCACGTCATTTCTGAAATCCGTCTCTGACGATAAAGCTTCGCTTTGAAATCGATTAGACATATAAACATCTTTTTGTCTTTATTTTTTACGCATTGTATTGCCTTCGAATTTTATTATTTTATATATATATATATATATATATATATATATATATATATGGTAGAAATGTGAGGAGGTTAATCCGACAGTATGTGGAGAAAAGTAGACAAACACGGGATGTTGTGGAAACTTGATGTTTATTGTCGACGGTGCAACGTTTCGGTCTCTTATTAGACCATCTTCAGGACTTGAATATAGTTCTTACTCCAATGATGGAAATTCTCAAAATGCTGAAAGTGGAAGGTCGTCAGTAGGGGGATGTGTAGTTGGGGGTGGTTAGTGGATTCTTCTTCTCTCTGGAATGGGGAGTGCCGAAATGGTGAATGGTGGTACCACAGGTGTTAGATTGTGGGGATTGGTTAGCTAAATATGTGTATGTGTGTGTGTGTGTGTGTGTCTGTTTAATTGTTTTTTGTTTATGTGTGATTGGGAACTGGATTTGTCGTTAAGTTATATATGTGTTGTTGGTATGTTGGTGTGATTTTTTTTATTATTATTTATTTTATTTATTTTATTTTATTTTATATATATTTTTTTTTTTTGTAAGGGTTTGTAAGGGTAAGATTTGTTAAAATTGTAAGTAAGCATATGTATAATGTTATATACTATTATTGTTATTATTATTATTATCATATATATTATAATGTCATTCATTATTTATGAATATTTAACATTATGTCTATCTGTCTGTCGGTCTATCTAACTATCAATCTATTTAGCTTGAGTGTGTTCATGTCTATCAACCCATCTGTTTTTTTCTTTATTGTGTGTCTGTTCATCTATATTTGGTCTTTCAGTCCATCTATCTATCTATCTATCTATTTTTATTAGGTTGTTACTTATCTTTTTGTGTATCTGTCTATATATCTGAATTGAATATGTAGCTGGTATGTATGTATGAGATTCTAATTTTATTTTATTTTATTTTATTATATATCTATTTGTTTATTTTGTAAATTTATTTATTTATTTATTTTTTATTATATTTATTTTTAAAAAGATTTTTATTTATTTATTTATTTTTTTTAAAATTTTAATATTGGTTTTATTTAAGTGAAGGGGGG